>JASDQU010421326.1:0-10145 GCA_032191745.1 Picea mariana
TGCTCTTTCATATATCGTTTCTATGTATTGAGAAGATTATGCTGGATATTTTACTGTTATTCTATTATTTCTAGCATTTCGTTTCTGTTCTGCATATTTTATATATCTGGTATCTTGCAATCAGGTAGATGCCATAGCTGATTCAAAATGGAAATCTCTGGTTGGATCCATGCTTAAAGGATTCATTATAGATGTGACTCAACAGTTCATAGCTGAAGCCTCACTCCTTGCAAGGAAGTGTTAGGACAAAATTGTGGTTTTTCAAGAAGTAAAGAAGAAGGCCTTGGAGTTGATACTAGAATTGGGCCCTTCATTTGAAGAGGAAGAAAAGGAAAGAGCGTAAGCAGAAGATGAAAGAAAAGAGAAGAGAGAGGATAAAGGGAAGCAACAAGAACTCCCAGAAGCCACGAAAGAGCCAAGGAATTGACTCGAGGGAGAGTCAAGGATTGTGGTCGGAGCTTGTTGGGCACTTCATTTTTGGTTAGAAGTTGTGCAAGGAAGACTACAGTCCCGATTTTGGTTAAAAACAAGTTGTACAAGCCACAAAGGGGAGCTGGACAGTGGGGCAATCAAGGAAAAATAAAAGGTTTGCGAATAAGGATAGCGCAACACCAACAAGTCAAAAGAAGTTAGAACAAAAAAAGAACAAGAAAGCATGTGAATTCTAAAAATAGAATATTCCATTCAACCTATATATATGAGATGCATATGACTGTAAAGGGTTAGCTGATATAGATGGGTAGAAGGCATAGAGGGTATAGACAGAATTATCATTGACTCCATGTAGGTTATGTTATTGTAATTTGTATCCATTTTGGGAAAAGGGTAGATAGAGCTCTGAGGCATGAGTCCGTATCCAGAATCTTGTAATAGAGCAATGTCTTGTATTTGTCAAATTTTATCTAAGAAGCTCTTTTGATAATATATGGAAGGACCTGAAATTTTGAAATATTATGTGTAATTCTCTGTCTATGATTATGAATAATATTTGTACTTTACTTCTTTATGCCTGATAATATCAATGTGTTATAACTATTTTCAAATGTTGTCGTGAATTGATTGTCTCTATTACTAGTTACGAATGAGTTCAGATATGTTCTTTAATTAGTTCATCTTGCAAAATATTATGGTGAATCTTGAAGATTATGGAAACATGCATAATTATTCTCCTTTCCCTTCCCTATCTTCTTGTCTTGGTTGTGCTTCAGGTGAGACGTATTCTCTCCGAAGAAGATGAAAATGTCAGTACTCTAGATTACTTGGTACCTTTTGTTGGTAACCTGAGAAGGACCCTGGTCTAATCAATTCTGGACCAACAAGAGCTAAGTGGATTGGAACGTTATTGGAATATGATGTGGAAATTAAGCCTATGAAATTAATCAAAGGATAAGGTCTTTCTCCAGTCATGACTCAATCAAATTTTGAGTTATTGGGAGTAAATTTTATTTTTGATCTCTCACAAGATACAGAAGAAGAAATCTCGCCTCAGATAAGCCAAAAAACATTGGATTCATATTGGTACAGTGACATCATCTATGTTTCACAAAATTTGTAGGCCCCTCCTAAATTGTCAAAAACTAAAGCCAGATTTTTGAAGAAAAAGGAAATAAAGTTTTGCATGCTTAATGATCCCCTCTATTGGAAATACCTGGGTGGAATATTATGGAAATGTCTTGTAGAATTTGAAGATCAGAAAGCTATGAAAAATTTCCATGAAGGTGATTGTGGAGGCCATCATTACTAGAAGACAATAGTTAATAAAATTATGAGATCAGGTTTCTATTGGCCTACCATACTTGCTGATGTATATAATAAGGTTTCCACTTTCCATGAATGTCAACTTTTTGAAGGGAAAGAAAAATTCTACCTTTTCCTATGAAAACAGTTTTTGTAGAAGCCCATTTTCATCAATGGGTTTCAAATTGCATAGGAGAAGTACATCCTTCATCGTCAAATCAATACAGTTGGATTTTGACAACCACAAATTATTTCACAAAATGGATAGAAGTTGTACCCACCCGTCAAGACACTAATTTAGTCATCATACAATTTCTAGAAAGCAATATACTCTCATGGTTTGGTTGTCTAGGAAGGATTATTACAGATAATGTTGTTTCTTTCAAGTCTAAGAAACTAGTTGAATTCTGCACAAATTATGGTATCATACTCAGTCACTCAACAACCTATTTCCCACAAGGTAATGGTTTGGCTGAATCATCTAATAAGAGTTTGATCAGGATAATAAAAAAGTTACTATAGGGAAACAAGAAATCTTGGCACACAAAGTTGATTTTTTCACTTTGGGTAGATAGAGTGAGTACAAATAATTCTATTGACACATCTCCATTTCAAGTTGTTTTGGTACAGAGGAAATTTTTCCTACTTCTATTGGAATTCCAATCATGAAGTTGTTGCAATAAGTAGATGTTGAAACAAACCATGTTCAAAGAAGAATAATTCTATTAGTTCATGTTCATTAGATGAGAGAAGAGTTTTTTAAGAATGTTCAACTATATCAAGAAAAAATGAAGAAAGTTTCTGATAGGAGAACTAAGGATGATGACTTTCAGATGAATGATTTGGTTTTAAAATAGGATGCAAGGATTGAAGACAAGGGTAAACATTCTAAATTTGAAAATATTTGGAAGGGGTCATACAAGGTTGCATCATATCATGAGAATAACGCATTCCTATTACATGAGATCAATGAATAATACATTAGTGGAGGACCTGTTAATGGCAGGTTTCTCAAGCACTATTTTACTTAAAGCATTTCATTTTTTTTTCACTTCATTGTAAATATCCATTTTATTTAGTATTTTTTCATTTTGGGTGCTACTTAATAGATTTGAAGCCTTAAGAGAAGGCCCTAAGGTCCAATGAGTAATGCCAAGTATGTTTGTATATAAAATATCAAGTCAGTTTGAGTCATTTTGGTAGCAAATAAAGAGCCCAATGGATAAGGCTACTAGTATCTCTATTCTTTGGCACCTCACACGGAGGATGCCATCCCCATTGGAGCTTGTATTAGTTTCCTATAAACAGGTTGTTAGGTTTTAAAATAAAATTATAGGATAAAATCATCTCTTGGGTCAAATAAGAACATGGAAGGATTTTTTTCTAAAGCATAAGTCATGGGTTTGTCTTTCATGGGTCGGTTTTTTTTTTTAAACCATGTAACTTATGGTTTTTTTTTCAAGATGTGGGTTGTCATCTCACTAAAGGATCATGATGTTGTTTCAAGACAGTCAGAGCCAGTCTTGTCAAAACTCTAACGGTTTCAAGAAATCAAATATTCAAGGACATGTGGCATCATCAAGAAACTCATCGTGCATTGCAAGTTGTTGTGCAATGTCCCAATGTTGTGTGTGGAAGTAAGATGAGGTATGATGGTATAATTCACATTTTAATTGAAGTTATATTTCAAATTTATTGTCCCTCTAGGTAAATAAAGAATCAAGCAATCGTTTCTCTTCATCCATAATTTCAAAACCTCCTAGCCAAATTTTCTACGCACGAGTACCTGTTATGTTCGTTGTTGCAGAAAGGGGGCATAGGATGTTGTTTTTCATTGTTGCACATAAGACACTGTTTTTATTTATTGCGTAGAGTAATCTACTCTCATTTTTTGTGCACAAGTCCCTGTTATGTTCATTGTTTCACACTGCACAAAGGTTACTATTTTCATTTTCCGCGTCGAGTGTTCACACACACCAACATCATGACAACTTCAGAACATAGAAGAAAGAATGTAAAGGGTGGTGATTTTGTGAGGCTTTAGCCACAGGGTTTAAATTTGGTAAAGGAAGAGCTAACAATCAGAGCATCCTTTGAACAAGTGGGTTGCATTAGGTTTTGTGAAAAACTTCAGGGGTACAACAAATAGGTGGCAAGGGAGTTTGCAGATAATTTTGATTGCGTTAAGGATAAGGTGGGGAATCTCCAGTTGTAGGTTTCCAAAGATAGCATTGCTGCTGCAACATAAATCCATGCTCATGGAGACCATTGGTTCAAAGATATGTAGTTAGATCTATCTTACCATCATGATTTTATGAATCTTGAATTCAGAAATACTAAATTTAGAGCTACCATGCCTGGAGAGTTTTTATTGGAAAGTCATAATTATTTGTTGAGGGCTATCAAGAGCTTTTTTACATGTGAAGGGAGATTTAACAGGATTTACCAATACCATATCAGACTCTTAATGAACTTCACTAGTAATAATCCTTTGAATCTACCATATTACCTTTTGAGAAGTCTAAGAAGGATGGCTGACATAGTACAACTAAGGAAGGAGAAAAGAGATGCTAACCTCTTCCATTTTTCTTTGATCAAACTATTAGTATTGGAATAACTAAGAAAGAGAAATTAAGACTGGCAGTATTTTCTAAATTCATTTAGTTTAACAATAGACTTCCTAGGAATGCCACAAAGTTTGAGAAATCCACCCTCATCAACAGAAAGAACTACAACATCAATCATTGAGAGTTCTGTCAAGAAAGGGGAAAAATAGACTAAAGAACCTATAACATGTCAGGAGGATAAAAATAAATGGAAGAAACTCCAGTTCTCTCTAAAAGTGATCAAAGCTCCTAGAAAACCACTCACCAAATATGCAACAAAGAGTATGCTTGTTATACATACATCACAAGAAATTAGTGAGACTCCAAAAACCTTCATACAACAAACCCTCTCATCTGACAAAGACACTTCAATTATTGAGTTGCAAGAATAATTGAATAAGGCTCACATTGTTATAGCACAGTTGCAACATGAAAACAGATAACTGAAGAAGAAGTCTCTAGAAGAATATTTCAGGAAAGATACCTCTGTGATAGTAGAAAGGTAAAAACTATCAAGTCCAATTGTTTCCAAAAAAAGGAGTAAAGGGAAAACAGTAAAGCATACTCCAGAGGTAGAGGATATTCCTAAGCCTACTATACCTTTAACAAGGTCCTCAATTAGGAAGTTTCAGCATCGAAAGGAAATCCCAACACATAATCAACTAGCAGCAAAGAAGGATGATGAAGTAAAACACACTTTCAAGAGGCTAAATAAATAACTCAGAGAAGCAGAAAATGTGATATTTCAGCTCAAGGAGAAAAATAAGAAATCCAAAATGAAGTTTTCTAAACACCTAAGGGACTCTGGACCCATAGTAGATGAATTTTCATGAATGGTGAGTAGTACCCTACCATTAAACATATATTTTAAGAGTTTTTATCAAAATAACCTCATTTTGAGGAAGGAGAACAAGACCCTCAAGAAAAGTTTGCAGCAGGTGGAGATTGGAATGAAGGGAAAGCTTGACTTGCTAGCTAAAGCAACAACGAACTGAATCACTAAGACGTTTTTGACACATTTTTGTCATTTTTCCATTTTGAATCATTTTTTGCAAAAGGTTACATACATAATCATATTATATTATCAAAGAGGCACTATTACCCACAGGTTTGATAAGACCACTTATTGTTGTGCAACTCTGCTACATTTTCTTGTAGGTGGTGACTGCACATCGCACTTTCTGCCCAACCATGATAGAATGACTAGATTACCTCCAACTCAACTTAAATGGTTCGACAAGTGTGCCATCCAATCTCCAACAAACATCAGTAGTGGAAATAATAATTTTGGGTTTCATTTATTGTCATATCAAAGTCGTTGTAGTGATTCCAAGTTGACTCCTTATGTTTAGCAGTTTGTTAAATATCTCATGTTGATTATGTGCAACTATTAGCACTTTTGTAGGATCATAGTTAGATATAAATTTGATACTATAGACATATATTCATGAAGACAAAAAAACTAAAGGGTTGGAAAGTGTGTATAGGAATACTATCAAACATATTTTTTTCCTTGCTGTTAATGAAAAATTGATGGATCATAAGTCCTTGAGTTTTGACCACAGAGATACATGTGATTGTGATATTTTATGCATATGTTTCCTCAGTATTTTATTTCATGTTTTATACTTTATATTGTATGGTTTTTTTATTTATGTTAATGTGAAATATATGTATCAGAACTCATCTTTATCAGATGTTGTGTTGCATGTAGTTCAAGCTATATTTCTGCTATAATTTCTTTGAGATTCATCATTGTTAGATGCCTTGAAGGATTATTGTTTTATCTGTAACCTACTATCTACAACATATCTATTTGGCTTAGAATATTACTTTCTATCTTTCCTCTGTTCATTATTTTCTTAAATATACTAGGTATCCAACAAATTTTATTTACTTTTGACTTTAGTGACCCCATAGCCCAATGTACTCTATATTAATATTGCCACCAACCCTATAAATTAATTTATTTTAGAGATCTATCCTTTGAGTCAAACCAAATTAATCTTCCAGTCATTGATTTGAAGAGAGAGAGCCCTCTCTAGTTGGAATGGATAACTTCCAGCCCTAAGCTGGTTTGAGGTTACTCATGTACATATTTCTTCCTCGTCCAAGAAAATTACAGAGAGATAACATACTCCACTTGCGATGCCTTCACTTTCCTTTCCTTAACTTTCCATGCCTTCACTTTCATTTATTTACCTTCACTTTCCATGCCTTCACTTGCATTTCCTTTCCATGCCTTTCCTTTCCTTGCCATGCCATGCCATGCCATGCCATGCCTCCACTTGTCTTGACTTTCCTTTCCATGCCATGACATGCCTTCACTTGTCTTGACTTTCCTTTCCATGCCATTCCATGCCTTCACTTGTCTTTCCTTGCCTTCAATTTCCTTCACTTTCCATGCCTTAACTTGCCTTCACTTTTCATGCCTTCACTTGCCTTCACTTGCCTTCACTTTTCATGCCTTCACTTTCCTTCACTTTCTATGGTATTCCTATATTTCCATGCATTTCCTTTCCATGACATGCCTTTCCTTTCCTTCACTCGCCTTGCATTTACATGTATTTCCCTTCCATGCCTTTCCTTGCCTTTTTTTTCATTTTCATGACTTCACTTTCCAAGCCTTCAATTTACTTTCCTTCACCTTCCTTTCCTTTCCTTCACTTTCTTTTCCTTCACTTTCCTTTCCTTCACTTTCGTTACCTTTCCTTCACTTTCCATGCCTTCACTTTCCTTTCCTTCACTTGCCATGCCTTCATTTTCCTTCATTTGCCTTTCCATGCCTTTCCATTCCTTTCCTTCACTTTCCATGCCTTTCCATTCCTTTCCTTTCCTTTTCATGCCTTACCTTTCCTTGCCATGTCATGCCATGCCTTTCCATTCCATGCCTTTCCATGCCATGCCTTGCCTTATCTTACCTTTCCTTGCCTTACCTTTCCATGCCTTTCCTTTCCATGCCTTTCCTTCCCTTGCATTTCTATTCCTTCACTTGCCATGCCTTTTCATGCCATACCTTCACTTTTGATGCCTTCACTTTCCATGCCTTACCATGGCTTCACTTTTCATTGCATGTCTAGCCTAAAAAGGTGTTAAAATATCAAACATATGTAATAAGCATTTACAAAAACCCTAGTAGCAGAGATACTCCAAAAATTTGTTTTTTAGTAGAGGGAATGACAACAAAGGGTCCCCACTAGTTGAAACTTAGTGCTCTAGATCTAATGCAATTGGCGTTTCATCCATCCAAGTATCATTTTGAGTTTTATTGCAAGTTTCGACTTTCCTCCTCAATCCATTCAGGGACATGTAGCGAATTTGGTCTGAGGGCATAAAATCCAAACCAAGCAACATAACAGAGTTTCATAAGCTCATTAAAGTATATTATTCCAAGGCCCACACAGCTACACTACTGACAAATTCCCCACACAATGTTCTTTAAAATTGACCTCCTCTTCATAAATTGCACTATGCCTCATTGAGAAAAACCCTAGTGTCAGAGATACTCCAACAAATGGTTTTTTTGTTGATGGAATGAAACTGAAGATACCCCACTAGATGAAACATGGTGCTCCACATCCAAGGTAATCGACAATTCATCTATCTGAGTCTCAGTTTGATTTTTATCATGAGTTGAAAATCACCTCCTTAAGCCATTCAGGGACATGTGGCCAATTTCTTCCCAGGGCATCAAATCCAAATCAAGAAGCATAACGGATGCAAGATACCATATATAATAAATATGCAGAACAAAAATAAAATGCTAGAAATGGTAGAATAAGAGTAATATATCCAGCATAATCTCCACACTAACACATAAATGATATAAGAATAATAACAGAAATAGCACTTTGATTCAGAAAGAAATGTTCACAGGCCTCTTTGAGGGGGCAACCTCCAATCGAGTAGTGCTATGTTACAATAATCTCCAAGCTAGGGTTTTCATACCCTTGACCCTTATTTATACTAAATATGTCTATCAAGAGAAGCATCTAGAGGAAGATCCTTCTAGAAGCAGAAGCTTCTATTAGGTCTTCTTACATCTGCCTTATTCTATTTTATTGAAAGGCCTTATTAATATAGACCTTTATTACATCCAAATATATTGATCTACCTATGTGCAGGTCAGGACCCTAACATGTCCGCCCCCTTAAAAACACCCTTGTCCTCAAGGCTTGAGATGTGGAAACTGCTGCAGAATGGTAGCTAGTTCCCAAGTGGCATCTGCTGGAGTCGTATCTTTCCACTGGACTAACACTTCCTTGATGGTTCTATGATGTAGGTGACCCTCACGCTGGTCCAAAACTACTTCTGGTTGTAGCCAAATGGATCCTTCTTCAACTAACTCAGGAAGGTTGGTTTGAATTTGGTACCTAATTCCAATCACCTTCTTTAAGCATGGAACATGAAAAACTGGATGTAGCTTCGACTGACTAGGCAAAGGTAACTGATATGTGACTTGTCCCAAACGCTTGAGAACTGTATAAGGACCATAAAATTTGGGCGCTAGCTTCTGACAATGTTCATCCTTGAGGGAAGTTTTCTTGTACGGTTGTAGTCGCAGAAACACCTGATCCCCTTCTACAAATTGATGTTTAGAGCAACCTTGATCTACTTGTTGCTTCATGCAATTCTATGCCATGACCAATTTCTCTTAAAGGGTATGAAGAATATCCTCTCAAGCTGTAAGTGTTTGGTCAACCACCTGGACCTTTGAGGTACCCGGTAAGTATGAGAGAACTAAAGGTGACTTATTTCCATATACTGCTTCAAAAGGAGTCATGTGAGTAGTTGTATGGTAGAATGTGTTGTACTGCCATTCGGATAGTGGTAGCCATTAAGCCCACTGATGTTGTTTTTCAGAGGAAAAACACCTCAGATATGTTTCAAAGCACTTGTTAAAAACTTTCATTTGACCATCAGTCTAGGGATGATAAGTTATGCTGAGATGCAATTGGGTGCCCTATAGCTTAAACAGTTCTTGCTAAAAATTGCTTGTGAAAGTTAGGTCGTGATCAGAAACAATAGAGTGCGGCATGCCATGAAGATTGAAGACCTGGTCCATGAAAAGTTGAGCCACCGAGGATGCAGTAAATGGGTGTTAAAGAGTTCAGAAATGAGAATACTTGGAAAGGTGATCCACAACCACCATTATGACTGATTTATTCCCTGATTTGGGTAAGCCAGTAATAAATTCCATAGAGATATCTTTCCAAATAGCAGGTGGAATCAGAAGCGATTGTAGTGTGCCCAGATATTTGACTGTTTCTCCCTTGTTGCGTTGACACACCTCACATTCAGTGACAAAATTACAGATGTCCTATTTCATACCATCCTAGAAAAAATAATGTTTGACCTTGTCATATGTTTTGGTGAACCCTGAGTGCCCCGTTGTGGGTGTAGCATGAAGCTCAGAAAGTATCATGGATTTAATCTTTGATTGTTTACTTAAATAAAAACAGCCTTTGTATCGAAGCTCATCCTAGAGTCAAGAGTACCCTGGGGGAGCTAGAGCCTTGGTCTGCAATTGCTAGACTAGATGCGAAATTTTGGGATCTTGAAGCCATTACTGGTGCATAGCTTGGAGCCAATCAGGTACAATGAAGGAAAGGGAAAAAAGGGATCCTTCTTCTTCATATTTTCAGGATAGTGCATCCGCCACTACATTGTCTTTTCCATTCTTGTAAATGATCTCATAATCATAACCAAAGAGCTTAGTCACCCATTTTTGTTGCTCCTGGGAGGAAATGCATTGTTCCAGAAAGTACTTGAGGCTTTGATGGTCAGTCTTAATTTGGAAGC
>JASDQU010421329.1:0-10145 GCA_032191745.1 Picea mariana
AGTTCACTTCAGCAATCATAGATAGAATGATTTCTTTACTACAACACTAAATGCTTTTGGAATTGAGCATATACAGTGCGTGGCTATCTTTGAAACAAAAGACTTCCCTGGGTTGATAATTTATGTTTCACTTAGTTGTTTAAAATTAATTAAGCAATTATAGTGACCAACAGAAGATATGTCCATGAACTTGAAACATTGGGATCAAAATATATGTTGCTTGTACTAGGCACATGTGGTGAAGCTAGAGTACACTAGTGCATGGGCTAAAGCTTGGGTTCAAAAATTGGAGACTTTGATATACCAAGTAAAGAATTGGATGCTACCTAAGTTGGGATCATTCAAGAGGAACGATTCCCAATATGAAAACAACATTACAAGGAAGCAACTCAAATTTCTTGAGTCTAGAGGTAAGAATGTTGCTTGTTTCCTTTATTACCATAAGAAAGTTTTGCATGGATTGTCCTTTGAAGAAGAAGTTGGAAGACTTGGAATAATTCCAAGTGCAACCAATTTTGAAGGAAAATCCAACACCCTAGGGAGGAGCCAAAGTGTAGCATACTTTAAGGACAACATTGGAGATTCTCAGTTCCTTGAAAACAAGTTTAAGCAAGTTTGGGGTAAGAAGACAGGAACAATAGTTTACTAAAGATAATCCCATAGTGGATATTTGGGAGAGCATTTTTGCAATTGTTGGAGGTGGCTAAACCTACCATCTTCCATTCACTGATCAAAATCACATGTGGCTTGATACCTAGGAGAAAGAAGTGGAACCTAAGGCACTTGTGATGGTGCTAGATATAGCAAAATGAAAGACAGAGGAGGAGTCATTTTTTCAAAAGGATGAAAATTGTCATAGAAATAGGCCATCCTCTTCTCCACGTCGATGATGGTTTAGGCGGGTTTTTTTCCAAGAAGTAGGACAATGGGAAAGGAGGCACTAGTGAATGAGTGCCTTGAATAACTTGTTGAGTTGTAGGAGGAAACTTGACTATTTTGAGGAAGAGGTGAAGTCATTTTCTTATGCAGTAGAAAAAATAGTGCCAAATTAATGGATGCATGCTCAAAGGAGCAGGGCATTTCATTTCTAAGAGGACGAATGGAGATAGTGAATGAGAGAGCCAAGAAATGTGTGCATTTGACCTAGATGGTTCAGATAGGAAATAAAATCAAGTTGAAAAGGAATATGCTCACTCATATTTATATATGGGAACTTAGGATGAGACAGGGTGCTCCTTCAGCCATTGTGGATGATTGCTAGGATGACCCAAAGATCATGAGATCATTGGTTGAAGGTGAAAAAGGTATTGGTACCAATGTGCTTCTCTTAAGCAAGAGGTATGGAAGTATTTTGGTTAACTCGTTTGACATAAGGGATTTTGGATAGATTATTGGAGTGTTTGAGGGTAGTGACAGTGGCTAAGTTCAGGGTGGCACAATAGGGAGAATTGCACTAGCTAAATGAGAAGAAGAATATGATAGGACCTATAGGAGGCAAGCCTATGGTTTATTCATGGGTTGGATTGTGAAAGTCTATTGGGTAGTAGGAATACGAATGTTTCCTTATATTCATTCTACATATGTAATAGAGTTGTGGACAGGAGGTTGCAACTCCCTTGTTGTATATTTGTGACATTCTTGATATAGTAAAGTTAAGGAACCTACCTTGGTTTCCACTTATACATGTGTTTTGTCGACTCTTTATGATTGTTGGATGTTATTGTTCCTTTTTTTACCTATGTTGGCTAAGTATTGATATATTGGATAAGTGTTAAAGTATTACTGAGATGTTTTAAAGGTTGTGGTTGGATGTGTGCCTATCATTGAATGAACTTGGTTGAGTAGGACTTAGTTGTATTGGATAGATTTTATCTTAAGGTGAAGTTATGGACAAACCTTAAGTGAAAATTTGTAGTAAGTGCATATTGGTCGAGGCAACGTAGTGTTAAAACAGACTTGGGAGAAGCTCAAGTTTCCAAAGAAAATTTTGGGTAGATTGTAGGTCCATGACAATAGGTCTTCCAAAAATATAAAATGGAAGAGAAAGGTTCTTGAAAGGATCATGTAATTATTATGTATGGAAAGGAAACCAATTATCTCTAATGTCAAGGGTTTCATCCTTTTTGTACTCATTTGGTTGTTCCATAGTTGTGCATAATAGATTGTGATATTAGAATATAATAGAGAAAGAAGTTGATCACATAGTATCCTATCACATGCCACAATATCTATTTTATTCAATAGTGAATCAATCTCTCTTTGTATCTTGCATTGTAAATCTCAAAAGAAAAGGGTAAATCATGATCCTCATTTCATATTGGGGTTTCCCACATTGGGTTTTCTTTGGTACACCCTATGTTCTTTGTGTTCTTTATGTTCTTTGATCATTCTAATATTGCAATGTTCTTATTTTTCTCATATCATTTTCATATAAAGTATTCTATGCTTATAATATTAAATATTAAGCATAATCAATTACTACATAGTAAAGTGTATCCTCATATTTTCATAATAGTGTTTTAAAGTTCTTTTCTCAAAGAACAAAATCACAATTCTTATTCTAGTTTAGAATGAAAATGACATTATTCATGTGCTTAAAGTACTTTACAAAAAAATATGAATGAAAACACCATCATATGCTCAAAGAGATCCCATGACTTCCCACAAACAATAAAAAACCTAAATCATCTTACAAGACTATTGATCCCTTCCTCATAACATAAAAAATAAGGTATTACATTGCCATTCACACAAAAAAGAACTAGAGTGTACCTACCCTATATAACACACCCAACCCCCTAAGTACCTTTTAAGGGATGGGGTATTAAAAATTTTCTTCTTCTTAGACATCTCGAGGCCTGTTATCGAGGGCACCAATGTCCCCTGTTTTTCAAGAGATTTCCAACAACTATAAGTATGCCCAAATCCTATCTCAGAGTCAAAATTTATGGCCTATAAAATTTCTCAACCCTCATTGACCAAGTGCCACCTCATTTCAACATGGAATTCACATCGATATCTAGTCGTCATTCCATCCGGCGTGGCATTATCATGGCTCTGATGTGGCACTTTCCATATGGATCACCGGCCCATAGTTCTGACCCCACGAAACCTCATGTCTTCGTTGTTGAGAATTTCATTCCCATGGGTTGAAAATACCTCCAACTAAAAGTTTTGATGACGCACAATTCATTGTATCCTATCCTAGATCCAACAGTTCACAAGTCTCTCATCCAACGGATCTGATTGAGTCAACGAATCCAACCTTCCTGGGGGTTAACACCCCTCCCCTCTGACATCCTCAATATAACGATTCTCACACCATTTGTCCAATGGATATGGGTGAGTCGATGATGCTAAGATTTGAAACAATTACCACTCACCCCTTCTAACTGCTAAAACTAACGATGGGACCCATTGTAGATCAACAATTCAGACCAAGTCTTTACCATGCATCGACCAATGTTCCAGATCTCTCATCCCATCTTCGTCGTTGACATTCCTAATTACCAACTCCTAACACGTTCATCCTCGAACCCCAACAACATTGTTTATGGATCAACGGTCTAGGTCTCATCGTCACATCCCCATCAAGATCAACGGCTTTCAATGTATCACCAATCTATTTCACTGTCGGCATTCTCTAGTTAATACCTAACTCACCATCCTTCTACCTTGATGAAAACACCTTGGGCATCGAAGGTACAGTTTCACTGGCTCGTATATCTAATGGCCTGAATTAAAACAAAGGACGAAGGACCTTCTCATCTAACAAGATCCACCTTTCCTTGTCGACCAATTACATAGTGACATCTGTCACTACTTAGCCCCATTTGTTTCCATGTTGTCTCCCTCACATAATCATGATGTCAACCTCTCTCGAACGAATCTCGAGGAAATTAATGACAAATATATCTCTCACCTATCAACAGATCAACAGCTCTCCTCATGTCATCGAATCATGTGTCTACAGCGTTATAAACTTCTCCATGGTTCACGAACCTTGCACCTCTGACAATTTCACGTCGGCCTCAACGATCTAGATCACATAAGGGTTCTCTGACTGATCAATGGTCCAGATATACTACCCGTAGATCTAACGATTGTGACTAAACTAGGGTCCAAAGGACCTCCTCGTCTAAAGGGGTCCCACTTTCACTCTACCAGTCTAAATGTGGATGACATATGCCACCCCTTGGACACATGGGTTGTCGAGTTGGAAATCCATATCATCGGGATGTCACCATGACATTATTCTCCTCTTTATTCTTTCCCATATGGTTCTTGCACCTTTCAATGGATAAGATCGCTCCCCAAATGGTCACTGATCTACGGTCCATATTGGATCTCGAAGTTCTTTCGTTGAAGTGTTTCTACTTCTCTTTCCATGGAAACTCTGACCATCAAAATATGAATTTGTTTGCCACCTTGCATTCGAGGCCATTGTGTACCTGCCACCTAGTAATCTATTGCCATGTGTATCGGTCACCTAGCATGACATGTGGCACATTTGTACCCAAAGGACTCTGTCTCAAAAGGGCCAAAACTCCATGACACGTGGCACAAGTCATGTCATTACACGTGGTATGAGGTGGGTCTACACGTCATCATGGGGTACCTATTTTGATCTTTCAGATGTTGACACGTGCCCCAAGCATGTTGGTTGGGGTGACATAATCCCCTTGTTGCTACTCTCCAAGGAACCCATTAGGACCTTACAGTCGATCGACGCCTAAGATTTAATCTAACCTTGGCTCTTATCAATGGACTAGATCTTCCCTTGGAACCTCCTCGTTGGAGCTCATCTCCGTGATTTATATGAATGACACCCTACGATAAATGACTAGGATTAGATCTTTCTCAGGTCCTGATCAATGGTCCAAATGTTTCCTTGGAGTCTATCCTTCAGAGTTTTTCTACGTCCGCTAGAGAGTTCCCTCCAAAAGTCCACTCCAATCAACTCTTTTCAATGGATTTTACCCTGATATAGTGGCAGCTAGATCCAATGGTGGTAGATTTTCTACCTCCATGCTCTAATGGATGGATGACTCTGGTCAATTTGGAGTACATATTCTAAGGGAATCATATCCTACTCCGACGAAGGGTCGGGATCTATTTTCTGCGCCAATCCAACGATTGTGATTCCTTCAATATCGAAACATATTTCTTCGTCAAGGAGACCTTCCATCTAATGGTAAAGATCATCTCTCCACTTCAAATAAACGACTGTGATTCCATTCACTCAGAACACAAGAATTTTGCAGGCTAACAGTCTGATCGTGGAATAGTCATTCAAGGACATCTTATAAGTCTCTTCTAAGGTCTTACCAGGCTTTCAGGGACTCTATAGTCCATTTCCAAACTAGATAAGACATTTACTTATGGATTTTATCATTCATCTCTTATTTCATATGCCATGGATTCCTTTCACAGGAAACACATCACAATAGAAAAATTAATGCGTGCACAAGTATCCCATTCACACGTTTACTTTCTTTATTTTAGGACGATACAAAATTCTCTTATCATTCAGGATAAAGTACAATGTTCTCATGTTAGGGTGTGCAATACACATGAAATTCCATACATATGCATTATCATTCAAGTACAAATATTTGAATAGCCTACACAATCCACAACACGAGTACTTTCACACAATATGTGGATTCCTTCCAGATTGTACATGTATATCTATCCATTCAAGACAACATTCGTAGATAAACATTATTTATGGTGTTCTATCATTACTCAAACACATAGAATTGTAATGATCAATCATTCTATTCTAAAATAATACATCAACAAAGTGGCTTGGTCCTTTAGCCTAATAATCCCTTCTCTCATTCCTCTATTGGTACCATGGTTCGTACATTCAAGGCCTCATCCCACAGTGTGTTGTTGGCATTTTCAATTAAGCAGTAATGCATTGATAATATTTACATGCCATTGCATGGAAATCACTAATTATTATTAATTACATATAATCATATGTTTAGAGAGGGGGTGTTATAATCCCCTCCCCCTTCAAAGGAACACCATCCTCGGTTTTATTTTCTCAGTAACACCTGTTATTCCTTGTCTTTCATTTACTTTAGCAATGTCTTCCTTTTCTCGGTCTGGTCCTTTCCCAGACTCTTGGCATTAGTACAAGCCTACAAAAATTTCAAATAGCATGCATATTATCACAATCTTCATGTATGAACATTTCATTGATGTTTTTAATTCAAAAGGAAAAAATTACACATCAACACAATACTTATCTTGTGCATCCACATGGTTTTCATGTTTACTTGACTCATTGTTTTCCTTTCCTTACCCATTGTGTGCATGATCCTAGTAAATATATGACAAAATTTTTAAAACTCCACTGAGTCTTTCACATGAGATATCAAATTCTTCCCTTCCTTGCGGTCACTCGCTTTTCGGGCTCAGGCTTAGGCATCTCCTTCTCTACTATACAGTCCCTTGGGAAATCCATATTTCCTTCTCAGGATTTCTCTCACAAGAAGAGTTTAAGAGACTTCCTTGATTCTTACAACTGAAGTCCCCCCCAAGTTTTCTTTACTGAGGCATCCCTTTGGCTTGCTCTGTTGAAAGCATCCCTTCATCCTGTGTTACCACAACACAAAATTCTTATGGCGATCATGACTATCACAAATTTCTCTTGTCACAACAATGGCCCTCTTCCATGCTTTCTTATTTGACAACCACCATCTATCCTCCCTTGAAATATATTTTCATCTAACCTATGTTCATATGCATACATAAATTTGTGAGATATCTTCATTAATTTTCAATCAAAATTGTTTTCAAATTTGTTACACACTTATTTTCAAATTCACAATTTCATTCATTTTCAGATCTATTATATATTGGAACCAAAGTTCACAAAATTGAGATTTCCTTCTCATAACAGATTGGCTCTTTTATAACCAACATACATTGGTCTTCCTCATGGACTTACAATACTACCATATCCAAGACCCTTATTCTTGCAATTTCAACTTCAATTCACCAAACAGATTGTTAGTTCTCATGCACATTATATTTTCATTGCACACTTGTTGTGATTTCCAAACAATTTTCAGAATTGTGCATACTAACAATTTACTCAAATTCATATATTTAATGATATAAAGAAAAAGGAAATATCATTCCTTACACATGCATCATTTCAGCATACCAAACTTTTCCAAACGAAATTCAATATTAAGTGAATTTAATCAAATGTGTCAATATCCATGGCCACATTCACATACCATGCACCCTTGCATTGATTTTAGATTATTATTTTTCATGCTAGGCACTCTTTCCATGTTGTGTTGGAACTCAACCACCTCTCTCACATGGATTACCTATCCATATTCATTATTACAGCAGGATTGTCCCTCCTGCTCTGAGTTGATCGTAGCCTCAAATCAACACACATGAAACTAAAAGTTTCACATGAATGCATTCAAGCATTCTTTCTTCATTGGTAGTCAGGGCGCCAACATTTATGGCCACCCAATTTATTTCTTTACCATTCTTTAACTCTGGTAGAATATTGGAAGATCTTTCTTCCATAATAGGCAGTCCATTACCTTCCCTCTCATTTCCTTAATGAATTCAGTCAACGTGTTGCTCATGAGCACTATTGTTCCCAAACATTCTCGATTGGTCAAAGTATTCATGACACTTTGTTCATGAATTTTATTGCAAGGATCTTAATCATCCTTAGTTGTTCGGGTTATTACCTCTCATCATTCAGGTTCTTATTCATGAATCTTACCCTGCTCAGGTATCAATGGCATACAACAACCATTCAAAATTATTTTCATATCATTAAAATAATAAAATATTTCAGAATGGATTCTTACCCAATACCTTTCAAACCTTATTCCACATAGGAATGAACAATATTTATACATGTTCTAGCTTCCAGCACCCTCTCTGACATTACCTCATTAGTGGTGCTTCATGGGAACTCTCAAAGTCCCTTCATCAATATTTCAACATCAGCCTTCTTGTATTTCTCCTCTTCCTAAGGTTGTTCACCATTGGAAGTTGTCCTTACCTAACATCTCCAATATTTCCTATACATAATAGGCATCATCACATCACAATTATATTAGTTTTCATGTCAAACAAAATGCAAGTACCAAAGCATTTAAATCAATAAACATTTTTGTATATGTCTTAGAATACCTATATGCATTCCATTACATTACCTCAATATTTTTCGGAGTGCAAACATGAAATATTTTTGTTGTCTCCATTATCATGCAGCTATCAACATTCATATGACAAAACATTTATGTTCATCAACATATCAGTTTCTCATGTCTTGAACATTTTCACATATTAGTGTTATAGCAATATTTGCCTCACCCTATGCAATCTTGCACAGAGCGCCTTTTTCCATTTCCCTATGCAGACTTGAAGTCCATTTTTGAAAATACCAAAGCTAAAAACATGATTTTTCCACATATACGCTCCCTTCCTATATTACAACATGTGTATACGCAGGTTGCACCACTACAGCTCGCATACATCAGGAAATGTGCCCAAAATTAAAAAATGGTGTCGGGTTTCCATGTCACGTCACGAGATCAATGATCCTTGACCTTCCATATACTGGAAACGTTCTGAATCGGCCCTTCAGTTCCACTTGAAGGCTATAAATGGGCCAAATCCGAGCTATGGAAAAGAGGAGAAAGAATTAAACTTTGAGAGCAAAGTTACTCTCGAGAAATTATTGACTTCACATTGAGTCTGCATCCCTTTGTCCTTTAAGTTTGAACACATTGTTCAACCCCCAAGCTCTCCCCTTATTGATTGAGAACTTCATTGTCTCTCTTATATGAGCTTTCCTTTGGTGGAGGATTGAAGTGGTGATGGCCCAGCTAGAAGGAATTTAGTTTCTCGGTTCTAAACCGTGCCGACACGGAAGTTTGTAACTCATTCACTTCCGTTGATTATATCTTAACCGAAATACTCTTTTCTCGTCCAATCAATATCTTGCAAATATTTGAATTGTTATTCCATGGGAGTATTTTTTATGAATGTTGATGGATTATGCTATCAAATGTGCTAACATTATATATTATCACCATATGCTTGTGTTTCTTGGTTGTTGAGAACTAGTTGCAGGTATATTGCTTTGGGTCAAGTGCTTAACGGTGGACTTCATCGAATTTTTGGGCGAGGTAGGAATTGTATCTTGTCCTGCTATCATATTTATATAGCATACTTGATATTAGACTTGATTTCTGTAGTCATTTTTGTCTGTTGTGGTTTACCCCTAGCCATAGAGAGATTTTCCTCGTAACAGAATTGGCGACCATACTAGGGAAATAATCTTATTTTGGGGGGTTTGGAGTGTTTTTCTCCTTAGATTGCTCTCGTTCATATTGAATTTCTTGGCGTATGATTGCTTGACAGCCTCTGTTCACTATGAGTTTGAGTTTCTCAGCCTTCTCCTTATCCTAGTCGTGTTTTGACACATATACACGGATTTTTTCTTGACAGTCGCATACATATGTGTGTTGTACTTCTGCAAGTTGTGTACATACACGCTTTTCCCTTGAACAGACATGTACATCAACCTTTGTTGCTTGATTTCTAGGTTCGGTGGTTACTGGGTAGGTTTTGATGATTGTTGAGTCTTCTTGGGTCTCTGTGGTGACTATTAAGTGTTTGTGGAATGACAGGAAACCTGTCTATGGTTGAATTTTTGGGCGGTGCCTTTCTCATCATCTTTTTCATTTTGATTGTCCTTACACCTTGGGCTAGTTGTTTTTCTCCTTAATATCCTACTTGGGTTGTCTCTGTCTATACACGGTAGAGTCTTTATATCAAGTTGTTGTTCAATCCTTGCATATTCATTCTCTTATATTGAAAATACAAAAATATTATGAATTTTACATTGATTGGCATTTTGATCTCTTGAGTCTTTGTCATTTATCTTAGTGCATGTAAAGAAAGATTGCATTTTACTCAGAATTGCGGAATTGAATTGAAAATTGCATTTTTGAAAAGCATATCATTTATGGGAAATTTGTTGGACAACTGAGAGGGGGGGTGAATCAGTTGTTACCATGCTTAAACAATTATGCTTCTTTTAAAATCTTTACAAGGCACTCAATGATGATCACAATAATGCA
>JASDQU010421342.1:0-10144 GCA_032191745.1 Picea mariana
ATGGAAGTTGTACTTATCCAATAGACCTTTATAATGAGGTATCTAATTCCCAAAATGGATATCGTATGCAAATGTTATGACCCTAGGAAGATGATATACCAACTTACCCCAACGTGGCCCACATGACTTTTGGTGCTTTATCTCCTAGGATTAGGTTTTCATATGTCTAGGATTTTGGCATTCATGTTTGATGTAAAAATTATTTTGGGAGGCTCATTGTACTCATATTCTTGCAAATGAGAACATTCATCCCATCTCTTCTCAAAGATAATTTGCCACCATTCTAGCAAGCTTATTTCAGTCTGCATTTTACATTTTTAGCATATTTCTTTATTTAATAGAAGCCAAGTTTTATTGTATCTTTGTTATTTTTCATGGTATCTGTGTGTTAATAATATATATTTGTATTCATTTTTTTCTTCTCATTAAATTCATATCAGTGGTATCAGAGCGGTCTGCTCCTTGTCGTTCTTAGTGCATGTCCCCAACAAGGTTAGGGTACAAAGAGTTGGGTCTCGAGCTTGTTTCTCTTGAGGATAAGAGATCTCGCATTCCCAAGAGACCTTCCATGGTGGGAGAAAATAAATACGATGGGACAATATATCCTTCAAACTATTGCTTGAGGAAGCCCTTGTGCAACAAAGGAATGAGATGAAGGATAGTTTTGCACAAATCCTTCAACAACTAACAATAGACAACAGATCTTCCTAGAGCGGAGGTGTTGCCCATTTAGAGGAATATATCAACTTTGATATTCCTATATTTGAATTTCATATAGACGTAGATGTTGTAGACAAATGTTTGAATCTACTACAAGTGTATTTTTCTGTCCATAACATTTCCAATACAGAAAAGATTACATTTTCACTCCTCAAAGTTGTCCCCCATGTCAAATATTGGTGGGATACTTTCTGTGAGAAAAAGGCAATAGAGGAACCATCATTATTTATAGTCGCACTCACCTAGGATTCCTTCAGGGATGTTTTTAAAGAACAATACTGGCTTGTGGGAAGTTATGACGGCCTATATACAAGATGGACCATACTGCAGTAGGAAAGGGACCAAACAATGCCAGAGTTCAAAAATATCTTCCATACCTTGCGCACCAAGTTGGGTGTCAAATATTCTTAGAAAAATATGGTTCTCAAGTACTGCAGTGGTATGCATAGATACATCTAAACATAAATGTATTTTCTATAAATTTCATCCTTGGGCGCAGCCTATAAATATTTTGTCAAAATCAAGTAGAAGCTTAAACAAAAGACATGATAGTTTAGTTATGTGAACCCCTCAAAGAAGAAGAACGGAAAGGGAAGCCCCAAGATAAATAACAAAGGGAAGAGAAGATATGGAAAGCATTAGGATAACCCTTCTAAGTCGCAAACAAATAAGTTGGACAATGAAAATATGAAGAAAAACATCGGGAAGTGGTGTGACTTCCATAAGGTCCCCTAGCATAACACTGTTGATTGCCACTCAAAGAAATAATTGGTAGTGGAGGTGAAAGACTCTAAATCAAATGTGTGTTCTAACCAAGAGTTATAACGAGAAAAGGGGAGATGGATTATTGACGTGGAACTTAGTTCCACTATTTCTACCACCAAGATCCATCAAGGTGAACCTAATGAGATAGAGGAAGGAGAGTGCCTCTTTCATTCACAGATGTGGTTGAATGGTACTCCATTGACTTCATCATTAATAGAGGTAGAAAAAATAACCTCATCTCAATAGAGGTCATCAAGCAGTCCACCCTTCCGATGACATCAAACTCACAACCATACACCATCGGGTGGCTCCAACAAGGAAGATATCTTCGCGTTAGCCAATAGTGTTACTTGTCCTACAACATCAAGCCCTTGAAATATGAGGTATTGTGTGATTTTTATCCCATTTAATTTTGTGATATTCTTTTGGGACAACCTTATTTATGGAAACATCATGTTGTATATGATTCTAGGCCTCATAGTGTTATTATTACTTTGGAAAGGAAATTGTACAGGATACCCGAGGTAGTCCCACCTAATGCCATTTCCTTTATCTCTACCAAGAAATACAGGAAGGTCATCTCTCAGACTAGGAATTTTGTCTTCTTCATGATTCTCTCTCAAAGTGAGTAGAAGTTTGTAACCACATCCATGTCCTCTACGATCGAACTCTACATGCAGTAGAAGAAAGTGGATAAGGTCATGGAAGAATATAAATACATCTTCTCCTCACCCATTGGGGTACCTCTACACTGTCAGGTCAAGAATTCAATTGATTTTACCCCTGACACACCACTACCCAATAGGCCATTATATCATCACTCTCTACTAGAAAATGAGGATATCAAGCATCAAATTGAATAAATTCTCCAAAAGCGACACATCTGATCCAACTCATCATCATGTGGAATCCCAATCGTTCTTGTGCATAAGAAATATGAGACTTGGAGACTCTGCATAGATTATTGGGCCCTAAATAAAATCATAGTTAGGAACTGGTACCCAATTCCCCAAATCGACGATCTCTTTGACTAGCTCAAGGGGGGGAAATACTTTAGTAAAATTTATCTGAATTCTGGTTACCATCATGTCCCAATAGAGCAGACTAATGTATAGAAAACTTCCTTCAAGTCCAAAGAAGGTATTTTGAATGGTTTGGCATGCCCTTTGGTTTGAAGAATTACCCAACAAATTTCATGAGGATGGTGGATGATATCTTGCATCATTTCACCAATTCTTTTGTGGTGGTGTATCTAGATGACATCCTCATATACAACAAGAATTGGGTGGAACACTTGCAGCATATTCAGCAGGTTCTACACACTCTGTGGCAACAAAAGCTATATGAAAATTTGGAAAAATGATCATTTGGCATGGACAAGATCCAATACCTACGCTACATTGTTGATGAGCATGGGATGCATGTGGATCCAACCAATATCCATATCATTTGTGACTGGCCATCCCCAACCACACTCACTGAGCTTCGGAGATTTTTAGGCTTTGCCAATTTTTATCGCAGATTCATGTTGGGATTCTCCCATATTGCATGGGTGCTCAGCCAAGTAACCAGGGGTGGTGGTAAGGAAAATTTCATGTGGGGCTTGTCACAACAACAAGAGTTCGATTATTTGAAGCAACATTTTTTCTCATCCCTAGTGCTTTCATTACCCGACCTACAACAACCCTTTGAGATTGAGACAGATGCCTCAAACTATGTTGTGGGTGTAGTTATCACTCAACAAGGGCACCTCATGTACTATCATAGTGAGACACTATCCAATGTCATCCATAAGTACCCTACTTACGATAAAGAAATGTACTCCATTATGCAAGCCTACCGCTAGTGGAGGCATTACATTCTAGGGAAGGAGATAGTCATCCACATTGATCATAATTCATTTCATTTCATGTAGACTCACAGAAAATTATACAATGATTTCCATCGAAAGTGGCCCATATACTTGTAGTAGTTCCATCTCAACATCAAGTATAAGGAAAGAAGCACAAATTTCATTGTTTATTTCCTTAGCCACCTGCCAATTGCAACACTCATCATTGTGCTAAACTCTTATGTCCATGAGACCTCTGGATGGCCCCAACTCTATGAGATAGATCATGACTTCGGTGCCACCTACTAGCTGGTGGGCGCAAACATAGTTGTCATTTATTTCCATCTTCAAGATGGGATTTTGTGCCATCTTGGCCATATTTTCATTCCATCAAGTGAGTGAGCGAAGTTGATTTGGGAATCCCACTACAATTGGGTGGTAGGACACTTTGATGTAGAAAATATAGTGATCATGTTGCAACAACATTTCTCTTGGTTGAAACTTCGACAGGATGTCAAAAATTATATCATGTCTTGCACTACCGGTATCATTTCCAAATCGTCCATTAAGCAATAAGGTATGTACACCCCTCTCGATGGAATACATGTTGGGCCTTCCATCAACCCAATAGGGAAATGACTGTGTTTTGTGGTGTTTGATTTTTTTTATAAAATGGAAATTCTAGTTGCCTGCAAGAAGAGCATCACAACAGAGGCCACTACTAATATCTTCTTCGAATGAGTGTGGGTACATTTTGGGATACCATAAAACATTTTTTCAAATTAGGACAATTGGTTCCTTATCACATTTTGGTTGATCCTATGGTCATTATTGGACACCAAGCTCACCAAATCCACTGCCTTCCACCCACAAACAGATGGCTAAACTGAGGCCGTCAACCAGATGATCATGCATATCCTGCACATGTACAATTCCATATCCTGAACATGTACAATTCCAAGTATCCTCGCACATGGGATGAGAGTCTTCCCTATGCTCAACACAAATATAAAAAATCCATACATGGCTCAACCAACCATAACCCCTTTCAAGTGGGGTTGGGATTTCAGCCATTGGGTCCCATGGATGTTTCACTACCCCTTACAGCCACCCAAGCATACTCATCCCATGCTCAAACGGAAGCCGACAAAGATACCTGGTTCATTGAGTGTATCTAACACATCCTCTAACAGGTTCAAGATATTTTATAGAAGTCCAATGACAAGTACAAGTAGCTCCATGATCAAGACTAGGTGTCACACAAGTTTCAGGTGGGAGATAAGTTTGGATGCACTTACAGAAATAATTCCTTATGGGTTCCCATATGAAGCTTCATCCACTCTGTTATGGACCTTACACTGTCACCAAGGTTTTCAGTGACAATTATTTTGAGCTCAACATTGCCCCCTTCCTTGTCTTATACCCATTATTTAATGTGGACATCCTTAGACCATATTTTCCACCATTATTGGACACCTCAGAGATAGAAAAACAAATGACACCAACAAAGCTCAACCCTGACTGCATGGAACATGCATCCACTAATTAAATCATGGACACACAGATCATTGTCACTCTCTAACAAAATCTTCATCTTTATCGGGTTTTCAAGGTAGGGTAGCTCCTACACCAAGGAAAGTGGCTCACCTAGGGCCAAATTCAACAGAATTTTCCTCATATGATGGGGGAACTCAACGCAATGGAGACCATTGATTCCTAAGGAGGGAGGTTTGATCTAGGTGGATATTGGTGTCCACCCACCTCTTCTAGTTAGCTCACATACAACTTTCATCTTGGCAAATACAGTTTTCATCTTGGCATTTTTTTTCTAGATTTTCGATTCCCAAACTTTCAAGATCGTTTTGAGGCCCTAAATGATGTTGTTTTGGACTTTTGGGGGGCTATAGGTTACCAATGGAATACCTAACCCTTGTTGGAAGTTTTACTTCTCGAATAGACATTTTCGACAGGGTATAAAACACCCCAAAAGGAGATCGTATGAAAAAGTTACGACCCCATGAAGTTGATATACCAACTTACCCAAATGGGGCCCACATGACTTTTGGTGCTTCATCTCCTAGGGTTAGGTTTTTGTATGTCTATGGTTTTGGAATTCATGTTTGATGTAAAAATGATTTTGGGAGCCTCATTGTACTCATATTCTTGCAAATGATCATAATCATCACATCTCTTGTCAAAGGTAAGCCACCACCATTCTATCAAGCTTGTTTCAGTCTACATTTTACAGTTTCAACATATTTCTTTATTTAATAGAATCCAATTTTTATTGGATATATGTTATTTTTCATTTTATATTTGTGTTAGAAATATATATATCTATTCATTCCATTCTTCTCATTAAATCTGTATCACCATACCTTAAAAAGGTACTTAGGGGGTTGGGTGTGTTACAATAGAATTAGAGGCCAAGAACAAAGAATAAAGGAGGGATTTTTGTTTTGGGAAGAGACGACTTGCTTAGATTCCTTAGCATTGTGAGTATATGAAATATAGGTTTTTGGGTGAGCCATGAGGAAATGAGCTTGGATGTCATCCTTAAGGCCACTAATAAAGCATTTAGGGAAGAAGGAGTTGGACATTCCTTCAGTTCTGAAATCCAATATACTAGTGAGGTCCAACTCCTTCAGTTCGGAAATCCAATATACTGTTGAGTGATATGGTTCTCTAATATACTAGTGAGGTCCAAGGGTAGTACTCATCCCAATATCTCAGGGCTCTAGCTAAGGAGGATCAGTCGTATCCTGAGTCATACTACCCTATTACCCAAGTACATGGGATTATTCTTCCCAAGTGTTATTCTTGGTGCCACTATAGTATTCAAGCGATCCGTGGGATGATCTATAGATGGTTTTAGGAGACCTATGGGACTCCCTATATACTTTTGGGTATTTTGGAATGAATCGGAATGTACAGGTTTTTTATAATGTGGTACTACTCAAATGGGTACCAACAGGGTTTACATAGGTTTCCAACTAGGTGAAACAAAGTTTTTAGTAACCACATGAAACCATAAGTATTTCCTGTGTGTTTTCTTCCCCAATCGTAGTTTTACCCATTGAATGAAAGATCATTGTGATTTAAATATGTCAGTAGTAAACATCTCTAGCATGCAATTTTTTGTCTAAAAATATGAAAAGCAAAGTACCTTGATACCACTTGTAAGGTACTCGAAGATAATATGTAGAGCATAAATAAGATTGCTATAATAATTTTTAATAGAAAGAGAAAAATAGAGAGCACAATGACACAATTGATTCCAGAAATGATACCTTTATTATCTCTATAGCCAAGTTCACTTTCCCCTTTGAGGTGGAAATATCTAACATAGTAGAGATCAAGTAGAAAATTATTCATAATACAAACATTTTCCATGCTTTCTACCCCTATTTATACTATTTCTATCTTCTAAAGAACATTTTAGAGGAAGAACTTTCTGGAGGCAAAACCTTGTAGTAAGTATTCTTACAATAGATGTGTTCACATTATTAAATGGGACTTATTTACTAATTTCATCCTTTATTACATAGAAAAATATAGTATTCTATCTATTTGAGGGGTTAGGGAGGTTAGAACCCTAACATTCTTGCATTAGTACTCCACTTTATCTTTCCTTTGACACATCCATACGTACTAGAAAATATCAATCAATATTTGGTACCTTTACAATACGAGTCACCTTTAATAATTATTTAAGTTTTTGAAATGCTCCTCACATTGCTCCATCCAAAAAAATCTTATTCTTCTTATGTAATTCAATGATAGGATTCACAATATTCAAAAAAAATCTCTAAACTTTCTATAATATCATGCTAAACCCATAAAGATACATACTTTGTGTACATTAGTAAGTGTTAGCCATTCCATAATTGCTTCTATATTTAACAAATCCATTGTATTTCCTTCTTCTGAAATTATATGTCCCAAGTAATGAATCTTTGATTCATAAAACACACATTTGGATAGTTTACCATATAACTTATTCTCTCTAAGACATTGTAATACTTTCCTAAAATGTTCTTCATGCTCCTTTAGTTTTCTAGAATATATTAGAATATCATCTAAAAACACTTGAATAAACTTGTTGAGATATTTTTCAAATATTTCATTCATTAAAATCGTAAATACACCAGGTGCATTTGTCTATCTAAAAGGTATTACTTCATATTCATAATGATATGTCTAGCTTGAGTGAGTCTAATGGTTAAGAACATGGGTTTTCTCCTCAAAGGTCACATGTTCAATTCCATAGGGGGTAGAGTATTTACATGTGAGAAATTTGTTGTTTGTGGATATTAATATGGAGTTGGAAAGGTACCATCACTCTCATTCTTGCTTATGGGATAGAGAGTGTGATGAATCGTATTCCCTGGGTGGACTCCAGTGCCTAAATTTTAATTTCAAGGTCAAGTCCCTATGTTGGATATCTTTGTATATAGTATTGGGCCTCACATAATGTCACTATTGGGTTAGGTTTCCAAAAATGCAACCGACTGATTTACCTCTTGTACCATCCTAAAAATAAGAGGAAGTACCCAAAGGGTTTTACGGGATGTGTATTCCATCGAAAAAAATATTCATAATGATCAAAATGTATCTTAAATGTTGTCTTAAGAATATCCTATTCTTTTGTTCTCCATTGATTATATACTAACCTTAAATATATTTTAGAAAAATGCCTTAGCTCCCTTCATTTGATAATAGAGATCATTGATTCTAGGCAATTGGTATTGATTTTTTATCATTGTTTTATTTAACTGTTGATAATCAATACAAAGTATTCGTGAATCATATTTATTCTTTATGAATATCACTAGTGTGCCCCATAAGATATACTTGAGGAAATAAATCCCAAAACCAATAATTCCTAGAGTTGCATATGCAATTCTTACAACTCTAGAGAATGTGTGTGTGTGTGTGTGATGATAAGCCATTTGTATTTTGTCATTACCTTGCAAATTAGGTGACAACACGAATACAAGAGTGTCACTTGTGCGTCATTGACAAAAAATAATAATATATACAATATTAAAACATTTAGATTTAAACCAACCTTACATAGAAATTAGAAAGAACTTACAACCAAAAGAAATGGCATTGGAAAATATATTTAGAAATACATAAAATATTTATTCAATTTACTAAAATCCTCAAATATGAAAACATTATCTACAACCTAGTCTACCACGTCTACATGTTGAAATACATGAACAAAAAATGTCAAGTATTAAAAAATTATTGTTTGATACAAATATTTAACATAATTTCAAATATAATTTCATGGTATTCCTAAGATTATCATTGGTTTCATAAATCTTTAGATATAATGAATATTTTTTAAAAACTAAGATGCACAATCATGGATTTGGAAAAACATTAAGGAATCCTATTATAGATTTATGAAAATGTTTTATCTTTAGGTGAAAAGTATAAATATATAGAGAATTGTTATCATAAATTATGCTACAAATATTTTATGTTTAATGAAAATATGAAAAAATTAGCCTAATTTTCTTTAGAATTTTTAAAATTTAGTCAAATTAGAGAAATTTTTCTTAAAATAATTATATTTATTTGGAGTCTTCATGTGGTAAGGAGTATTTGTAATAGGTTTCATTCTCGGTCTAAATTTAATTGTGAACTTCAACTCAATCTTAGGTGGTAATATAGTTAATTCCTCTAGATACACACATGAGAATTAATATAACACAAGATAGTTTTCTCCATCCATTGTATCCTCCTTCTTGTTCATAGCTACTATGGCATACAATTTATGCCATTTCCTCGTACTTTTCTGAAATTGAAAAACTAAAATAAGTGTTAACAATACTCCCATATTAATCCCTACTAGGATTATTTTATGTCTCACATTATCTATAAAATAAAGCTTCTTAGATTTACAATCTAACACTGCATCATGGATTTCTAACCAATCCATACGTAGTACTACACCATAGGATCTTAAAATAGTTTAATACAATGATACTTGGGTTAAGCATACACCAGGGTCAATCTCGTAATATTTAATTAAATATTGTACTTCTTTCTTAACTCAAAAATCCATTCTACTTGGTTGAAATCCTCTTGATTAATTGCCATCATTTTTTAATCTTAAAATGCATTATGAGAAACACAATTTTTTGTTTCTACTTGATATATTAACAATGAAAAACCAATATCATCAATATTACTTGATGCCTCCATTACAATGGATTGATGCTTAGTTTAGTGGTTCTTCACTATTGCATGGATCCCGTGGGATTTACCTAGATCACCCAATGTATCCCTTTGTGCATGAAAACGTTCCCTTTGCAAATGTGATCCTCCACATGTCCAACACCTCCATCTTAGGTGTTTCATTCTAATTCATAGACTAAAAAGTAGCTCTACTACTCTGCAATGTTGGTCGATTTTGTTGTGTCAATTACATGTACGACATCCTCTGGTTCTCTATCAGACATCTATGGGTACTTCTCATATGTCCCCTTGGCATGTCCCTACATCCTACTATATGTATCGATACACTATCTAATTATGACACCTGACTCTATCCCCCTAAACTTGAAGGTCACAATGATCTAAATTGTCTACAACCCATAAGTTCCTCCTCACTATTATATCCCTCTAAAATGCCTCATGCAATGCACATGGCATCAATATCATAATCCTATATATGATGTTATAGTTCATTCCATATACAATTTTGTTAACCTGAAATTTCTTTTTGTTCAAATGTGGTGCATACCTCAACAATTCCATAAATCTTGACTTGTTATGGTAATAACTTATTGTTGGCCCTTGGTTAAGTAT
>JASDQU010421343.1:0-10184 GCA_032191745.1 Picea mariana
CAAAAGTAATGTAAAGTGTTATGCAAAACAGATTAAGCATATAATCATGAGAAAGGACGTTGTATACCTTGGAATGATCAGGTGAGGTGATAATGTGAGTCTAAATACTAGTGATGAAAGGTATAATAATGTCAAAAGGTATAGGCAAAAAGGTGCATAGCGTGGTCCTAACACTGATCTCTTAGAAAGTGATATTTAATTGGGATGTGTTTGGTTTTAGAATGCATTACTAGATTTTTAGAGATACTTATGGCACTAGTGTTATCACAATTAATAGTGATGGGATTATTATATTTTATTTGTAAATCTTCTAATGTTTGCTTCATCCAAAGAACTTGTGTGCAGTAGGATGAAACATCAATGTATTCTTCCTCTATTGTAGATAGTGATGTGGATGTTTGTTTCTTACTTAGCTATGTTACTAGACATTTTACTAGAAAAAATGTTCCTCCACTGGTGCTTTTCCTATCATCTATACTACTGGCCCAATTTGCATCAGTGCATGCAGTTAGATTGAAATCTTTATCTTTTGGATGCCATAATCCAAGTTCTAAGGTGCCTTTAAGATATATGAATATTATCTTTACTTCTTTTAAGTGAGTTTATTTAGGTGCAGATTGAAATCTCCCCACGAGTCCTACAACCTATATGATGTCAGGTCTTGTTGTTTTTGAATAGAGAAAACTTCCAACCATTGATCTATACATCATTTGGTCCACTTTTGGTGAGACGTCTTCTAGGATTATCTTACATCCAGTGACCATGGGAGTACTCATAGGTTTATTGTCTTCCATTTGGAATTTCTTTAGCATTTCCTTGATATATTCGGCTTGGGAAATGAATATTCCATTTTCTGTTTGATTTACTTGTAAGAAGAACGACAATTATCACAACATAGACATTTAAAATTCTTCTTGCATTTTGGCTACAAACTTTCTTCTTAGTGTGGTAAGATTACTTCCAAATATGATGTCATCTACATATACTGCCACAAAAATCATGTTTTGATCCTCAATTTTGATGATAAGTTGTTGTCAGTAGTCCCTCTCTTATATCCTTGTTTTTGCAGGTATTGATCAAGCCTTGAGAACCATGCTCTGGGGGCTTGTTTAAGACCATATAGGGCCTTTTTTAGCTTGCACACATAGCCCTAATTTTATGTTAACGTGAATCCTTCTAGTTTCTCAACATAAACTTCTTCTTCTAGTGTTCCATTAAGGAATGTTGACTTGACATCCATTTGATAGATTTTGAAATTTCTGAAGCATGCAAATTCCATGAACATTCTTATGGCCTCAAGCTTTGCTACTGGAGCGAAAGTCTCTTCAAAATCAATACCTTCCACTTGGGAATGTCCTTTGCAAACTAATATGGATTTTTTCTTTACAATCTCCCCATTTTCATTTAGTTTTTTCTTGAAGATCCACTTGGTTCCTACCACATTCTTATCCTTGGGTATTGGAACTAGTTCCCAAGTCTGGTTCTTCTCTATTTGGTCTAGTTCTTCATTATTTGCTTTTATCAAATCTTTAATTTTTATATCTTCTTTAATTGACTTAGGTTATATCAGGGATAACATTGCTTGTTCTGAGTCAAAAGTGAGTTTCCTTCTTATTTCCACTCCTGCATTTTTTTCTCCAATAATCTGACTTTCAGGATGATTCTTTTGAAATCTTTTTGATGGAGCTTTTGGTAAGGGAGTTTCTTCATTGCCTTCTTCATCAGTATATGGTTCATTTTACCGTGTTTCTTTATCATCGTCATCTTGTTGAGATTCTACATCATCATCTTCTTGTTAATATTTTACATCATCATCCTTTTGTTGAGATTTTTTATCAATGTCTTGGGATATGCTCTTTTTTAGATCATCTATATTTACATTGGAACTTTCCACTATATTTAGTAGTCTAATATTATAACATATGTATGTTTTCTTATTATATGAATACCCTAAAAATATTCCTTCATTAGATCTTGGATCAAACTTTCCAAAATTATCTTCATCATTCTTAATGTAACATTTACTTCCAAAAATTCTAAAGTGTTTTACAGATGTTGGCCTACCAAATCATAGTTCATAATGGGTTTTGTCATGGTTGGGTCTCAACTGATCTCAATTAAGTATGTGAAATGATGTGTAGATTGCATCTCTCCATAATTTTTCAGGAATCTTGGCTTCATTTAGCATGGTTCTTGCAACTTCTTGAACTGTTTTGTTTTTCCTTTCTACCACTCTATTTTGTTGAGGATCCGTGGGAGCTAAAAACTGTCTTTTGATACCATGATTTTCACATAATTGAATTAAATATTTAGAGGTAAATTCTCATCCATTGTATGATCTCAGACATTTAATTTCGAGATCTGTTTCATTCTCTACAAGGGCTTTGTATGTTTTAAACTTCTCAAAGGCTTCTAATTTTTCTTTTAGAAAGTATACCCAGGTCAATCTTGTGTAATCATAAACAATCAACATAAAATGTTTTTCACCATAAGTAATTTTAGTTCTGGTAGGTCCACATAGATCTGTTTGAATAAGTTCTAATGGTTTTGTTGTGGAATGCTCTTTTTTTTTTAACCTAACTCTTGTTTACTTTCCTATTTGACAATGTTTACAAATAGAATATGAAGGCTAAATAACTTTTGGTAGATCCTAACTGGCTCTTTCTCATTGGATTTGATCAATTTGTCAAAGCTTAAATGTCCCAACCTTCTATGCCATAGCCAACTTTCATCTACTTGGATTAAACAACATTTTTCTCCTTCATCTAGATTAAGGATGTATACATTGCTAGATGTTCTTGGTGCAACTACTACTAGCTTTCCAATGTCATTTTTTCTGATCTCACATTTATGAGAATCAAAAGTAAGTATGTGACCCTGATCACATGTTTGACTTACACTTAGGATATTAGGTTTGATATTTTCTACTAGAAGTACATCTTCTGCTATGGTTTTGTTATTTCCTAAACTAACAATGCCTTTTCCCAGTATTTTGGCTGACATATTATCTCTAAAAGTTACTTTTCCTTTTCCTTTCTTGTTTAACTTGAGAAATTTTCTTTGATCTCCATTCATGTGTTTGGAACATCCACTGTCTATATACCACTGAAATCCTTGATTTCTCTCATACAAGGCTACATTGCACTCTGTTTGATTTTTTTCCCATGCTTTTTGATTATTGGGAATATTTATCCTTTTATCATATTTGGCCAATCTACGTTCACTAGCTTTATGACCATAGTTGTTGCGTTTGTAACATTCAACATTGTAGTCTTGTAAGGGAGAGAAGGATTTATAGTTTCTTCTTTTTGCATTATCCTTATTATTTCCATATCTTTGAACATTTCTTGGATTCAACTCTCTATAAGCTTTACAGTGTATTGTTTTATGTCCAAAATTTTTGCAGGAATAACAATAACCAAGGAAGATATATTGATTTCTGTTAGAGGGATTCCTTATGATGATTCTATTCTTCTCGTTATATTTTTCATTAGTAGAAGGTGCACATTTATGTTTATTTGGGATAGTTTCAAATGGTATTTTTCTTCTTTTCTTTTCTTTTCTATTTATGGGTTTCTTTAGAACATCTGCATAACTGATTTTGTCATTTTCTTGTTTTATAGAGGGATCAAATCCTAGTCCTGTCTTATCATTTGATGATCTCTGATTGCTAAGAATGTTATTCAATATTTTTGAGTTTTTTTCAAATTTAGAATGAATATCTTCTTTTTCTACTTTCCCTTTTAGTTGAACTAATTCATCCTCCAATATCTTACACATTTGTTGTTTTTCACTAAGTTCTTTATTCAATATTTCTTCTTTTCTTTTGGTTTCTTGGAGTTGTGTTTTTAACTTACTAATCAATTGTTCTGACTCACTGATGGTTTTGGAAACTTCCTTCTCTCTTGATTTAGTAGCTTCTTCAATCTCTAGAAGTTCTTCTCTTAGTAACCTGTTTTGTTTTTTAGTTTTTTCTTAGTTCTTCAATTACACGAAGGAATTCTTCTTCGAATTTCACTTATTCTTCATCTTTAGAATGGTTATCATCTTGATTTTTTATTCCCATAAATAGAAGCTATGGATCCTCTTCTTCATTTTCTTCCGATGAGCTACTGTCTTCTTGGGTAAAGAATGCTTTCTTTTTCTTGTAGAACTACTTTTTATCATTAGTTTTTCTTTTCTTCTGATCTTTGAAGGTTCTTTCATCATCACTTTCCTCATGTTTAGGATAGGTACATTTATTGGAAAAGTGTCCAATTTTGCCACCGTTGAAACATATTAGAGGAATATTTCCTTTGTATTTCCCAGTCCCTTTCTTGAGTTTCTTTATGAAGTTGGCAGTTTCTTCATTAGATATATCTGATAACTCGTCATTGGTATTTTGATCCTTCCTCATATTTGTTTTATATGCTTTAAAGGTTGTTTATCTTTTTGATGATTTTCCGTTCCTTGTTCTCATCTCATATGTTGTAAAAATTCCATGAAGTTAATCTACTGTGAGTTTGTCAAGTTCTGGCCTATCTTCAATTGTAGAAATCTTGGCATCATATCTCATAGGTAATGACCTTAATATCTTTTGTACAATAGGTTTATCGGCAAGTTCTTCTTCTGTTGCTTTGATTGAATTAACTACATCATCTACCCTATGAAAGTATTCAACAATGTTCTCTTCTTCTTTCATTTTCAAATTTTCAAACTGAGTTCTATAGGTTTGTATTTTGTCATCTTTGACTTTTCTATCTCCTTCATATACAACTTCCAATTTTTCCCATATTTCCTTAGCTAACTTACAATGCATAACCTTCACACATAGAATTAGTCAATCCTCCTAGAATGACATTAAATGCTCTTGAGTTGTCATTGCATCTTTTCTTTCCTACAGTATCTATGGGTGGATTGGTTGGTGTAGGGTAACCATCTACAACAAATTGCCAGACATCAAAACCAAGAGCCAACATGAATCTTTTCATTGTTATTTTCAAGAGAGCATAGCCACCTCCATTGAACAATGGTGTTTTATTGGAAGACATTCCTTCTTGTTGATTCATTTATTTGAGGATCTACCTTCCAATTATTAGATTGTGCTGAAGGCACTCGCTCTGATACCAATTGTTGGAAATACTAANGGGGGGAGGGGGGGGGTGAATCAGTACTGCCCTTTTTTCAACAATTAGCAATTACTTTGATATTTTATTAATTACCACAATAGATCAACAATGGACTTGTATTAAAATCAATTATATAAATATAATTAACAAGAATTACAAGGTTTCATAAAGAATAGTGAAGGACACCAATCATTTTTAGAGCACCAACTCTAGAAGACACAAATCCCCTTCTTTAGGGAACCAACCCTAGGAAGCACCAACTCCCTTTTTTTTAGGGAACCAGCCCTAGGAAGAACCAACTCCCTTGTATTTAGGGAACCAACCCTAGGAAGCACCAACTACCTTGTCTTTAGGGCACCAACCCTGGGAAGAACCAACTCCCTTATCTAGTAAAGGATATGAATCCTTCCTTTCTCCTCCCTTCCACCCTCACTGCGTAAGTATAACCAGTTCCTCTTCTTGGACTCTGCTTCTGCTTTGATCTTATGATCTGGACTGCAGAGACACCTCTTCTTCACCATTATTTATTGGTTATATAGTCTTCCAACTGGTGTCAGCATTGAAGCATTGTGCCCCTTTGTTTGGACCATTGCACCTCTTCATTTAAGTTAGAAATAATAATGTTTGTTTTTCTTCCATTATTATTCATACATTTTCGTGAAGGATTTTTTATTTAGTGAGAGGGATTTTCATAAATCGATCACATAAATGGATTGATTTCGTTTTAACTTGATCTCATGCCTCTTTATTTCATTCTCAAATTAAGTTGATCAGATATTATCTTTTTAATGCATTGCAAGTATTGGATTACTTAAGATAAATCAAGATAAAGTCTGGATCCTTATCTGGTTCAACGTTCCTTCTTGACTGAGATCAAATTATTATTCTGTGTGTTAAATTTCGCACAAAAACACTTTGGGACCTTGATTCCATACGACCAAAGGCAGTGGCTAAGCGCTAAGTCAAATGAGTTCTTAATCACTTATCAAGATTGATGGTCATGTTTTATTTGCACATTGAGATGGACGGTTCTCATTCACTTTAGAATTTCGGCCTTCGACACTTCGGGTAGTTGCTGGTAAAATAAATTGGATATCCCTGTAGGATATACTCCCAGAGTGACATAACTTGTTGACGTCATTGTTGATGTGGTACTCGGTGATTGGTTTCCACGTGTCACCTAGATTCGTGACTTATGTATACCTAAAGTGGCAACTGGACCTTGACACTTGTCACCATCTGATTGGGCCTCGTGTCCTTGCTAACATGGTCTTTCTCACGTGGATCTACTAATATTTCATGTGTCTTTCTTATTTGGATCATTACTCTATATCGGACGGTCTATTTTTCACCTGAATTCCTGATCCAATGACCCTCATTCACTTCAGGACTTCGGGGCTCCGGCCTTCAGGTGAACTTACATGTTTTAACCCCTTTTTTGCCAAAGTGGTTAGTGCCAAATTTGACCACAATTGGACCCTCCTATCCTCATCCAACGGTCACCATGCATTCCCCAGATATGATGGCCTTCATTCACTTCAAAAATTCAGGGCTCTGGCCTTCGGGTGAACTTACATGTTTTAGACCCCTTTTCACCGAAGTGGTCAGCACCAAAGTTGACCACCATTGGACCTGCCTATCCTCATCCAACATTCACCATGCATTTCCCAGATCTGATGGCCCTCATTCACTTTAGGAATTTGAGGCTCCGGCCTTCGGGTGAAATCACATGTTTTAGACCCCTTTTTGCCAAAGTAGTCAGCGCCGGATTTGACCGATTCCTTTCCTTTACTGTGATCTGACGATTCCCATATTTCACTCCAGATCAATAATTGATGACAGTTCATGACTTCGGGGCTTCAGCCTTCAGGTAAACTTACCTGTTCTTGGCTTCTTTTCACTGGAGTGGTTAGTGTCAGATTTGACCGTCTCCTTCCCTTTACTATGATCTGATGGTTCCAATATTTTCACTCTAGATCAATGGTTGACGGTAGTTCGTTTAATCCAAAACTCCGAGATATTTGTGGCTTACAATGTCCTTCAACTAAACTGGATCGGATGGTCGAGAATTCATCCGAAGTCCCTCCTTGATCTAACAAGTGACATAATTTTGTGAGTTCGTTCCTCTTCCTTATCTCCAATGTCCTGAAACTTTCACTATCCTTCCACTTGGCTTTGATCAATGGTTCTAACTGATCAGATGGTTGTGATTACTCCCAAAATTTGAATGAACGATTATATTTCCACGATCTTTCACATGGGATTCTTCTGATACCAATTGTTGGAAATACTAAGTGGGGGGGGTGAATCAGTACTACCCCTTTTTCAACAATTAGCAATTACTTTGATATTTTATTAATTACCACAATAGATCAACAATGGACTTGTATTAAAATCAATTATATAAATATAATTAACAAGAATTACAAGGTTTCATAAAGAATAGTGAAGGACATCGATCCTTTTTAGAGCATCAACTCTAGGAGACACAAATCCCCTTCTTTAGGGAACCAACCCTAGGAAGCACCAACTCCCTTTTTAATAGGGAACCAGCCCTAGGAAGAACCAACTCCCTTTTATTTAGGGCACCAACCCTAGGAAGCACCAACTCCCTTGTCTTTAGGGCACCAACCCTGGGAAGAACCAACTCCCTTATCTAGTAAAGGATATGAATCCTTCCTTGCTCCTCCCTTCCACCCTCACTGCGTAAGTATAATCAGTTCCTCTTCTTGGACTCTGCTTCTGCTTTGATCTTATGATCTGGACTGCAGAGACACCTCTTCTTCACCATTATTTATTGGTTATATAGTCTTCCAACTGGTGTGAGTGTTGAAGCATTGTGCCCCTTTGTTTGGACCATTGCACCTCTTCATTTAAGTTAACAATAATAGTGTTTGTTTTTCTTCCATTATTATTCATACATTATCGTGAAAGATTTTTTATTTAGTGAGAGGGATTTTCATAAATCGATCACATAAATGGATCGATTTCGTTTTAACTTGATCTCATGCCTCTTTATTTCATTCTCAAATTAAGTTGATCATATATTGTCTTTTTAATGCATTGCAAGTATTGTATTACTTAAGATAAATCAAGATAAAGTATGGATCCTTATCTGGTTCAACGTTCCTTCTTGACCGAGATCAAATTATTATTTTGTGTGTTAAATTTCACACAAAAACACTTTGGGACCTCGATTCCATATGACCAAAGGCAGTGGCTAAGCGCTAAGTCAAATGAGTTCTTAATCACTTATCAAGATTGATGGTCGTGTTTTATTTTCACATTGAGATGGACGGTTCTCGTTCACTTCAGAATTTCGACCTTCGACACTTCGGTAGTTGCTGGTAAGATAAATTGGATATACCTAAAGGATATACTCCCAGAGTGACATAACTTGTTGACATCATTGTTGATGTGGTACTCGGTGATTGGTTTACACGTGTCACCTAGATTCGTGACTTACATATACCTAAAGTGCCAACTGGACCTTGACACTTGTCACCATCTGATTGGGCCATGTGTCCTTGCTAACGTGGTCTTGTTGACGTGGATCTCCTAACATTTCATGTGTATTTCTTCTTTGGATCATTACTCTATATTGGACGGTCTAGTTTTCACCTGAATTCTTGATCCAACGACCCTCATTCATTTTGGGACTTTGGGGCTCCAGCCTTCAGGTGAACTTACATGTTTTAAACCCTTTTTCGCCAAAGTGGTTAGCACCAAATTTGACCACAATTGGACCCTCCTGTCCTCATCCAACGGTCACCATGCATTGCCCATATCTGATGGCCTTCGTTCACTTCAAAAATTCGGGGCTCTGGCCTTCGAGTGAACTTACATGTTTTAGACCCCTTTTCACCGAAGTGGTCAGCACCGAAGTTGACCACCATTGGATCTGCATATCCTCATCCAACATTCACCATGAATTTCCCAGATCTAATGGCCCTCATTCACTTTAGGAATTCAAGGCTCCAGCCTTCGGGTGAAATCACATGTTTTAGACCCCTTTCCACCAAAGTAGTCAGCGCCGGATTTGACCGATTCCTTTCCTTTACTATGATCTGACGGTTCCCATATTTCACTCTAGATCAACAGTTGATGACAGTTCGTGACTTTGGGGCTTCAGCCTTCAGGTAAACTTACCTATTCTTGGATTCTTTTCGCCGGAGTGGTTAGTGTCGGATTTGACCGTCTCCTTCCCTTTATTGTGATTTGACAGTTCCAATATTTTCACTCTAGATCAATGGTTGATGGTAGTTCGTTTAATCCGAAACTCCGAGATATTTGTGGCTTACATTGTCCTTCAACTAAACTTGATCGGATGGTCGAGAATTCATCCAAAGTCCCTCCTTGATCTAACAACTGACATAATTTCGTGAGTTCGTTCCTCTTCCTTATCTCCAATGTCCCGAAACTTTCACTATCCTTCCACTTGGCTTTGATCAGTGGTTCTAACTGATCTAATGGTTGTGATTACTCCCAAAATTTGAATGAACAATTATATTTCCATGATCCTTCACACGAGATTCTTCTGTGTAGGCTCTAGCTTCTATGTGATTTGATGGTCCAAGATTTTCCTGAGAATTATATCAATGGACCAGATTCTTCCTTGATTCTTTTCGAGTTTTACTTTGGGGATTTCAATCCTGATAGCATTTTTGCAATGCACTCTCCCTTCTGAGCTTCGATTAATGTCCTTCCTTCTGAGCTTTGGGTTTATACTAGATTATTCTGCACCCTGTTGACATCAATGACAATATTGTACCATTGTGTCCAACAATCCATGCCCATTTTCAACCAAAAAAAATTACATTCTCAACATCCTATCTATTATCCACATAGATAGGGAAAGATACTTTCTTTGGATCGCTCCATCTTTCCATCATATCTTGGAAAAATAAATATTTGTGGATCAACCTCTTATGATCTATATGTTATGTAGGGCATAATATGATTCCATTAGATCCACTTCCAACTCATGGAGAAACTATAGATTCAAAATATGTTTCATTCTCTAACCATCATAACACATTTATTATTAATTTGGATGGGAAAAACTCATTTTAAGGC
>JASDQU010421344.1:0-10144 GCA_032191745.1 Picea mariana
ATAGTAGCTCCCCTTTTGTGTGATCCAATTCTGCTTTCAATTTCTCATAATCTTCTAATTTTTCCTTCAAGCTATTAATGGTCTTTTCAAGCTTGTAATTATCTTCTTCACAACTACTCAATTCACCTTTTAGTATTATGTTTTTTTTTCTAAGCTTGCTATTTTGAGTTTCAACATGCTTCAACTTTTCAATATTCTCATCTTCATGTTCACTCTATGCATTGTCTTTGTATCCCCAAAAGGAATCAAGGTTGGTTTCTTCGTCTGAATCTTCTTCACAAATGATTTCTTCTTCTTTAGAGTTCTTGTGATCATCATCCTAGGTTTCTTGGGTTATGAAGAGGACTTCTCCTCGATCATTATCTTCTTCATCACTCTCATCTGAGGAGATGTCATCATCCTTGGAGTAGAAGATCTTTTTATTGTTGAGACTTCTCTTTTTATAGTATCATTTTTCAACAATATGTCCTATTCTACCACAATTAAAGAATTTGAGAGGAGACTTACCTTTGTATCTTCCACTTCCCTTCTGAAACCTTCTTACAAAATTTCTATTTCTCCTCAAGGTCATTATCCTTGTCTTTTTTCTTATTTATGGCATTAAAGGATGCTTCATTGTTTGGCTGGTCACTTTCTGTACCTATTCTCATTTCATATTGTATAAGAGACCCATGTAATTCATCCATTGTCATTTTGGTCAAGTCCCTAGTTTCTTCAATGGAAGAGACCCTAGCATCATACTTCAAGAGAAGTGATCTCAACACTTTTTGTACAACCAACGATTCATCGACCTCGTCACCTAATCCTCTGATAGAATTAACAACTTCATCAACTCTAAGAAGACAGGTTGCAATATCTTCCTTTTCATTCATCTTCAAATTTTCAAATTCCTCTCTATGTCATTGAAGCTTGACCTGCTTAACTTTTGGATCACCTTCGTAGACACTCTTAATTTTGTCCCATACCTCTTTAGCAGTGTTGCAACCCATCACTTTGCTAGCAATGGTTGGTGCCAATGCTGCTAGAATAACATGTCTAGATTTTGAATTACAACTCATAAGCTTCTTCTCATTTGGATCAGTTGGAGCATTATTTGGGATTACATAGCCATTTACAACTGAGGACCAAATGTCTACTCCCAAAGCCGTTAGGTAAGTTTTCACTCTATCACTCTAGTATGCATAATTTGTTCCATCAAATTTTTGAATCCCACTTGAAATGTGCTCATGGTCATCCATCTCTACTCAAGATTTTGCTTCCAGTGATTAAACTGTTCTGAAGGCAAACTACTCTGATACCAATTGTTGATATTGAGAGGGGGTGAATTAGTATCAAATACAATTTAAAACCTTTTTCAACTTATAATTAAACCATTAAACTATATCCAATTATAAATGAACAATAGTATAAGAGTTACACCAATACACCACAATACACCATGCACAATATATGAGAAATAATCAATAGTTATTGTTCAAGGGAAGTAATGACTTCCAAAGGTAGCTACAACTTCCAAATGTAAAGGGAGGGATAAACCTCCAAGAGGAAGATACAATCCTCCAATATCAAGAGAGGATTTAACTCTCCATCCTTGCCCCTTCCTTACACCCAAGAATGTATGAGAGATAATAAAAATTTACATTAAATCATCACCATCAACCAGCCATCACATAGAACCTGATAATGCTTCTTGAGACTTCTTCAATTTCTGCAATTCTTAAATTCTTGGAATACTCTAATACTTTAGATAATATTACTCAATGTATTCTCTGAAACTTCTCCAAGTTTCACTCCTTGAATCCTCCACAAAAATAAGTTATAGAGAGAATGGTAGACTTTGTTCAATTCTAGTTTATTCAGGAGATCGAACTTGTATAGAATGACTCACCCTCAATATTTAATATCAAATTATGAAACTCACAAAAAAGAAAATAAAGTCCATACTCTTTCCAATGCAATTTGTCCCACTTCATTTGGATTCTCTATGAATATGTTATGATGGGTTTACCTGGAACACCTGTTTATTGACTAGCTTTAGGACTGGTCAAAAACCTTATCTTCCATAGAGTGTATCTCCGTAATTATAGTGAATAAAGAGATGTAACTTTTACCACAGGTACTTTGATATGTCTTCTCAATAACATATCCATTTAACCATATGAACCATTCTAGAAAAAAACTTATAGTGAAAATGGTAAGATGACCTGAAAATAACATACCTTAGAACACATCACCAAAAGACTTCATCCTCCCTTGAAATCCGGCCTTCTTTACTTCTGATTTTCCTCTGAAATTCAACTTGTGTATCAATTGAATGTATAGTGATATTTATTTATATCATTTATGTCACTTCCTTTTAACATTAGGGCTAACCTGACACTTTCTTATTTTGTAATTATGTTCTTTAATTATCTTCAGGGCCTACATGTACTTCCTTCTTCAATTCACTTTGTCATCTTCAAAAATTCATTTCTCCTCAACCATGAGGATCCACGTGATGTGCCACATACCATCGGAAACAACATGCTATATACTATCCATCCATGGGTTTTGTATATGCATGTGCATTGTCCTTCATGACCAAATACTTTCATCAATCTTGCGGTCCAAAAACCATGACTAGGGTTGACATCAATGACAACAACCAATCTTCCAACAAATGCATTGTTTTGTGAATAATGGAATGGTTGTTCTCTTTCATTTTAATTTGAAGGATGAAGGTTGTAGGAAGAAATTGAACACATATTTACATTATTTCTTTGTTTTCATTTCCAAATTGTGATTTTTTTATATGTGTTTATTTTTCAAACTTGATCATGATTCTATGCATGCCACCCAAGAAAACGATTCCTAAGTCACAAAAGAAAGAAAATGAAGTAATAGAGGAAGAGGAGGCTCATGCATAAGAAATTATTGTTGAGCCTAAGAGGATGATTTTCTCATATACTACTAGTCACTTAGGGTTGGCCAATTTCACTAATTGGTCGATTTTTTTTCTTCATATTTTCAAGTATGAAAATTACACTCCTTTTGTCATTCTAGTAGACCTGGTTAATTATGGTGATAATGATGAAGATGTGTAGTCCAATAAAATATCACCTACATAATGAGGTTGCTAGGCCAATTGTTTTACCATGTGTAGAAATAATTTGATGGATCATTGAACATGTGAATTTAGAGGAAAGGAAAAGGGTGGAATCTTAATGAAGTAACCAAGATACAAAAGGAAGCCAATGCAAAATAGAACAAGAAAGAATAGTATCTAAACAAATGACTAAAAAAAAGTTACTACTAAAAATAAATTGGAAGAAGAAAAGAAAAAGTCATGGGAAGATGAACAGAGGGAAAGAGCTAAGGCATGTAACATTCCCAGCCTAGTTGAGGTCCATTACATGAGGAAAACTCATAAAAAATAAAATTTTCTACTAACTAATTTCTTGTAGTTGATCAGCTACGAATTAAAATCATATCTAACTATCATTTGGTACCATTAATTACTTGCATCTACATCATGCTAAAATCACACGTGAATGCATCTAATAATTCATTGCAACAACATATAAATGAATCTTATACACAGAGTTTGTGCACAACAATTTAAATCATAAATACAACACATAAGAAGATAAAACATTTATCTTTTAATTTAGTTTTGCAACCAGCTGTTTGGGAAAAATGTTCCACCCAACCAAAGAATTTTTGTTCCAAATATCAACAACAAGTCACCCTCGAGCTAGGGCTAGAAATCCACAAAAGAGGGTGGTCTCTCACTTTCTACTCACAACCCACTAGTATTCTCCTACAACTATCCCGATTTTCCACCAACTCTCTTCCTCTCAACCTACCCAACCCAAGGAATGTACCCCTTCACTGATCTCAATCCCTTAGGCATCCCATTCATTTATAAGGATCTCTCTATGATCCGAAAAGATATTTTAATGACTATGGTTGAGTTTTAAAACATGTTTTCTTTAACCATTTAGGAATTTGATGAAAGAGGAAGAATTAATTATGAAACATAGCATCCATCATAACATATACAGATATGAAAATAAGAATAAAGAAATAGCAAAACATAAACAACAAAGTTGATAACAGAGTTTGGCAATCTCGCCTACGTCTCCGGGCCTTTGTCTCAATGGGCGAGGCTTTCTTATTTCTCTTCAAAGATTAAAAAATACATCATAAAAGTGCAAAAAGGGATTACAAAATGCGATAGTTGTGTTCTTCTAGATCTCAAGAACCCATCAAAATTGACGACACTGAAAATGGATGAACAAAACTCCCAGAAATGGCATCCTCCCCTCAATGGCTCATTCTCATCATAAAATAAAAGTATTAAAAAAAATACTTTTCAATTCTAAGAATGGCAAATAGATGGCTCCAATGGCTCCAGAATGTTCAAAAATTCTTAGCTGGGCTCTTCCTGCACCTTGATTGGCCAAAAATTGAAGAAAATACACTCCTAGGAGTTTTCCCCAATAACTTGCAGTCCTTTGTTCTGCAAAATGCACCTATAGGCCTCTGAACCCAGCTCTGTGTGCTTTCCCATTTAAAAAAATTGGCACGTGCACCATTCTGAAACTCAAACAATTTTGTCGCATTGTTTAGGTGCTGATATCCTTTCCTCGTTGGAGGACTAGGTCATATGGCCCATGTGTCCGAGCGTCGGTCTAACAGTCTGCACCCGTCGGCTAGCCCCCTCTATTGTCACATTGTTGGTCGTATGCACCAGCCATATGGCCATATCGTATTGTTCTAGCACATAAAACAGTTAGACCCCCCCCCTGCCGTTAGCTCCTGGTTAGGTTCCCTAGTTAGCGAGCTAACCCGACTGACTGACGCTAACCCCACACCTCGTGCCAAATGTATAGCATCCAGGTCATATGGTATATGCTTGTGATCAGGGAATAGGCTCATAAAAAATGCACTTGCCAATGTGTAAAGGAGTGGGGTCATATGAGCTGGTCATGTGGAATCACACCGGGGGATAGGACCTAGCCCCAACCCTTTACTCTGCCATCTGATCCAAAATATCAGTTTAAATATTTAGTTTAAACCATATGATATAAGCACCATCGTTGGCGAGCTAGTAGCCCGACCCTTCCAAGTCGCTCCCCCCCCTGCCCGGAGGTCGCGGGTTCGACTCCCCTTGACTCACAAAATTTTTCCAACACATCCAACGGAGGGGTGCCATGTGGCAGCCCAATACTTCTCCACGTGGCACCATGCTATTCGCCATCAAAAATTCATGTGTCAAAAGATAACTCGGCCACATGTCTGCCCAGTCAACATGCCCATGTACCTACCATGTCATCCTGTTCCACATTTCACCCTTGCAATGGTTCCATGTGTCACAAAATGACTCATCCACATGTACTCCACCTGCCCAATCAGAGCACCTATCCACATCAGCATGCCAACTCACTTCCACATCATTGTACGGACTGTACAATCAACAAATTTTTTCCCGTTTGGAAAAATGAACAGATCGCGATATATTTCACATACAGTCTCCTTTTGAGCCTGTTCAAGTTGCATTGGGTTCGTATCGATGATACCTATGCACACATCCGTTTTGAAGTGATTCTGAGCACTTTGATTTTTAGGCCTTCCTGGACCCATTTTGGCTCCTCGATCCATTCTAGATCATGCCTCCCCACTAAATACCTTTTGGTCCTCCAAAAGGTTACAAAATTGACCTTACTGATTACATACTCATAAGGATAAAAAAAACACTATGTTGTCCAAAATGTTGTTATAACGGGTCATCATTACAACATGTGTGATTACATTAATGGAAGCCAAATACAATGAAGATGTGACATCCACTTCTGGAAAAACCAAGTGAATATTTTATTTCCTTCATGTTGTTCCTCTTGCTTCGTTGGTAATTCCTCTTGCTTTGTGAGTACATGCGCAATCATTTTTTCCTTCATTGGAGAAAGCTCTGAATTAAGCTTCCAACATTTAGTCGTTTCATGTCCACCCTTGTTGCAATAAGTGCAGTGGTTTTTTGACATCCAAACGTGTTTTCCCTTCTCTTTCTTCCATTGTGAAGTTGAGTCTTTATGTTATATCTCCTTCCTGGTCGACATAAATTTCCTGTACAAAGATTGTCTCTTCCAACACTTGGCCACACAATGCTTGGGTGAATGAAAAAATGTACAAGGATACATATTCCACAAGTTTTGGATTACATGATTATGATTTTTATAATAAAAAAGAGATTTGGAAAAACAATGACCATTATACCTTTCTTATTGATATTCACTTTAGTTTGGAGATGATTTGCAATCACGATCACCATCATGGATTGATACACCATCACCTTTCATGAATTGTTCCTACAATGACTTAAGTTGTTCTTTTGAAGCATCACTTGCTTCCAATGTTTTGGAGCATTCTCTGATCTCCACTTCACCATATCCCAATCCTAAATAACGAGGTCTTTCCACAAACTCTATGGGATTAATGATACCCTAGCCCTTATTTCCAAGGGCCTTTCCTTCATAAACCATATTGGTTAGCAATTTCAAACCTATACCTTTTGTATGTTTTTCAAATGCACCAAAAGAACCATCTTTATTGGAACAATGTGAAATTGATGAATGACGTCCATTGCATACCTTAGAGATAATTTCTGAATTGGGTGTAGAAGGAAACTCCTTCAATTCTTCTTCTCTTTTTTCATTCTTTAAGTATTTCCCTTGAATCAATATCTTTCGTTCCAAGTACTCTTCATACAACATTTTCACCATCTCTACCATGGAAAAGAGATTATTTTGAAAATCCTTCTTATCTTGAGAAATTCCCTCTTTAGATTCCATTTTATCACTTTGAGATGTCCACCTTCTGGATCCAATCTAAGGATTCTCTTCCAAAATCTCACCTTCAACATGATTCAGCCTTTCCCTGGTAATCATGCAAACTCAAAAACCAATTGTCAACCAGCTCTAATACCAATTGATCCGAAAATATATTTTAATGACTGTGGTTGAGTTTTAAAACATTTGTTCTTTAACCATTTATGAATTTGATGAGAGAGGAAGAATTAATGATGAAGCATAGCAACCATCATAACATATACAGATCTAGAAATAAGCATAAAGAAAAAACAAACCATAAACAACAAAGTTGATAAGGGAGTTCAACAATCTCGCCTACGTCTCTGGGCCTTTGTCTCAGTGGGTGAGGCTTTCTTATTTCTCTTCAAAGCTTCAAAAATAAATCATAAAAATGCCAAAAAGAATTACAAAATGAGCTATTTGTGTTCTTCTATATCTCAAGAACCCTTCAAAACTAACAGCACTGAAAACGAATGAATGAATCTCTTAGAAATGGCCTTCTCTCATCAATGTCTCATTCTCATCATAAACTCAAAGTATTCAAAACAATACTTTGCAATGCTCAGAATGAAAAATAGATGGCTCCAATGGCTCCAGGATGTTCAAAAACCCCTAGTTGGGCTCTTCCTGCACCTGGATTGGCCAAAACTTGAAGAAAATACACTCTTGGAAGTTTTCCCAAATAACTTGCAGTCCTCTGTTCTGCAAAACGAACCTACATGCCTCTAAACCCAAATCTGTATGATTTCCCGTTCAAAAAACCTGGCATGCGCAATGTTATGAAACTCAGATGATTTTTTCACACCGTTTAGGAGCTGGCACTGTTTCCCTGTCGGAAGACTAGATCAGGTGTCGGGATAACTGTCCACACCCGCTAGATATCCCCCTCTATTTTCACATTGTTGGTTGTATGCACCAGCCATATGTCCATGTCCTGCTATTCTACACACATAAAACAGTTAGGACCCCCCCCTACCCCCGACCCTTAGCTCCTGGTTACATGCCCTGGTTAGCGGACTATCCCTGCTGACCAACGCTAACCCCACACCTTGCACTAGTGGCAGAGCATCCAGGTCATATGGTATATGCCCATGATTGGGAGCTAATCTTATAACAAATGCACATGCCAATGTATAAAGGAGTGTGTTCATATTAACTGGTCGTGTGGAATCGCATCGAGGGTTGGGGCCTAGCCCCAACCCTTTACTCTTCCATCCTCTCCAAAATATCAGTTTAAATATTTAGTTTAAACCATATGATATAAGCACCAAAGTGGGCGGGTTGGTAGCATGGCCTTGCCAAGTCGCTCCCCATCTGCCCGGAGGTTGCGGTTTCGACTCCCCTTGAGTCAAATTTTTTTTCCAACACATCCAATGGAGGGGTGCCATGTCGCAGCCCAAGAATGAGCCACGTGGCACCATGCTATTCACCATCAAACAACCATGTTTCAAGAGATAACTTGACCACATGTATGCCCAGTTAGCATGCCCATGTACCTGCCACATCATCCTGTGCCACGTGTCACCCTTGCAGTGGTGCCACATGTCACAAAATGACTCATCCACATCTACTCCATTTTCCCAGTCAATGCACCTATCCACATCAGCATGCCAACTCACTGCCACATCACTCTATGGCCATACAACCTATACATTTGGTTGCCACGTCAGCATTGTACAGACTGCACATTCTGCAAAATTTCCGCTCTTTGGAAAAACGAATAGATCTTGATATCTTTCAAATACGATGTCCGTTTGAGCCCATTCAAGTTGTGCTGGGTTCATATCGATGAGGCATACACACATGTCTATCTTGAAGAAATTCTAAGGACTTTGATTCTTAGGCCTTCCTAGACCCATTTTGGCTCCTATATCCATTCTGGATCACACCTCCCCACTAAAGTGTTAGAAAAACATGACCGCAGAGCAATAAAATAAAAAAAATATGGAAACAAAACACAAAAGATACACAATATAATAGAGACACAGATTTACATGGTTCACTCAGTGTGGGCTACATCCACCAGAGAAATTGCCAGGTCCTTCCTTTATTATTATCCAGCAAATGAAGGGATACAACCTACAACAAAACCCGTTGTAAATTCCTCTTCTTTCTTTCACAGTCTCCTCTCTCAGAATACAATACTCGCCATAATCCATAGCCGCAATACATTTCCCTCATAACAGAGGGTTGCCTTCTAGGGTGAAAAAACCCTAAAACAATTTCTACCATTAGATCTATGACCTTATAATGAATGGTCCAAATTTACAATGAAATTACAATATACATTTACAAGGCAATTTTTCCTTCAGGGGCGTCGCCCCCAAACCCCGCACAGGGGGTAGCCCCCCTCTACACTCCCCCGCGTGGAAGAGTGTACAGACTTTTGGGGTGTAAAGTCTTCATGGGGTATAAACATGGCTGAAACTAAGGACCTTTGAATCAGGAACATAATCAGGCTCCACAACCAACAATCTCCCACTTGAAGACTGATCTCAACAACTCCATCATTGTTGTATATGCTAGACTCTGAACCTTCTTGGACCTGGAAAATTTCTCATCTTCATATTCATTCTTGAAGACCAATTGAAACTGAGCAGGAACTCGGTTTCTCTCTGGTTACTCCCTTTGTTAACATGTCTAAAGGATTCTAGCTAGTGTGTATCTTTTCCAACTTCAAATTTCCATCTTCCAAGGAAGATCGTATGAAGTGGTACCTCAACTGTATATGCTTAGTATTTGAATGAAAGGTTGATCTCTTTGCAAGATGAATTGCACTCTCACTGTCACAATACAACCTACTATTCTCCTGCTTCTTTCCCAATTCCTCCATAAAACTTTGTAACCAAATCATCTCTTTACTAGCTTATGTAGTAGAAACATACTCTGCCTCTGTTGTTGAAAGTGCAAAAACCTTTTGTAGTTTCAAAATCCAACTTACGGTTGTTCCACCTATACTAAAAACATACCCTGTGGTGCTCCTCCTGCTGTCTTTATCACCTGCCATATCTGAATCAACATATCCATGTAGAAAATTGTTTGAACCTCCAAAACATAATGCATGAGTAGCAGTACCTCTCAAATACCTGAGAATCCACTTTACTGCCTCCCAGTGTTCTTTACTTAGATTGTTCATATACCTGCTCACAACTCCCATTGCATGTGCAATATCTAGTCTTGTGCAAACCATTGCATACATCAAGTTGCCAACTATTGATGAATAAGGGACCCTGGACATGTATTCTATCTCCTCCTGTGTCTTGGGACACATTTTCTTAGTTAATTTGAAATGGCTG
>JASDQU010421349.1:0-10144 GCA_032191745.1 Picea mariana
AACATGGATATACGTAATGTAATCAATGTAACATTCTAAGAGACATACTCTAAGGAAACGTCGGTGTAAAGTAGGATCATAAATGTGGTAACCTCCATTTAACTGAGACACAACCAATCGAGCATCTAAGTAGAAATGGAGGCGGGAGATGCCATGTGACAAAGCATCACAAAGAAACTCTATCACTGCACTGTACTCAATGACATTGTTTGTGGCGTCACCTAAAACGATACCTATGGAAGATAGAAACTGGCCTTCAGGTGTGAAAATCACCCAAGCTGTGGAAGTGATCCTCCAAGTGTGTTAGCTAGCATCATCTGCAAACCCAAAGAACACCTTTGATTCACTTGAAATCTACAACAGTGAAAACAATGACATAAAGAACGACATGTCCATAAAAAAATGAGACAAAAAACTGTATAAGAATTATACATATGTACAAGAAGTCACCCAAGCGACCAACCTAAGAGTAATACTTCTTGAGGTAGAGCCCTTTTCTAGGCTCCGCTAAGGAATTTCCCTCAAAGTCAACTAGATGATAAGCGCCCTTATTTAAGGCCTCTTTCACGATGAAAGGTATAAACCACATGGGTTTGAACTTGCCTGCCCCCAGGGGATCCTTGTCTTCATCATAGACCAAGACAAGATCGTCTTCAGAGAAAATATGAGGACGAACACAATGATCATATTGACACTTGACTCATTTTTTGTGAGCCTCGTTGGCCGAGGCTACATCATGATGTTTCTCATCGAGTTGCTTGAGATATAATAGGCATTCATCAAGTGGTGAGGTGTCTAGCAGTAATTCTACTGCCAACTTTAAAGACGATATCTGACACTCAATAGGCAAGAATGCTTCCAACTCGTATATGAGTTGAAAATGTGAGAAACCGATGGCACTCTTTACAGACGTTTGGTAGGCCCATAATGTTGAGTAAAACATCAAATTCCAATTTGAATTAGAATAAATGATTGTTCGTTGAAGAATAGTCTTGAGGGACTTATTCACAACTTCCACCTAACCATTCACTTGTGGGTAGTAGGGTGATGAATGTTCTTGCCTCAACCCAATATTTAATTTTAACTCAGGCATCATTTTGTTTTGGAAGTGATTGCCATGGTCAGTGACAATCTCCTTTGGGATGCCAAACCTTGCTATTATCTGGTTAAAAATGAAGAGAGTTGTTGTTTCTCCATCATTGTTGAACGTTGCGATAGCTTCGACCCACTTTGTGAAGTAGTCTACCGTTACAATGATATAACGATGCCCCCTGGATGAAGTCGGGTGGCATGTAGTAAAAGGGCCAACAATGATGACAAGAAACATGAGAGAAGGATGTGCCCTCATCTTTCGAGAGAAGATCTGGCACGGTTGACACTTCTTGACTGACTCAATGCAATCCTTGATTAATGTAGGAAAAAAGTAACCAGATCGTAGAATATTTTGTGTTGTTTCCAACCCAGACAAATGACCACCACATCCTGCAGTGTGGTAGTCATTAAGAACGAGTTATGCTTCCTCGTGTATAAGGCACCGACGAAGAATTCAATCTACGCCTCGACAATACAAAGTGTCATCGAGTATGAGATAGTTTCACCGATGCTCGTCGCGGGAAGCAAAAGCAGGGCACTTCAAATTCTGGAGATAGACTAGTATATCTCCATACCAGNTTCCACAAAGACTAATGAATTTTTGGATTTCGCGGAAACAAAATCCAAGTAAAATTCCTAGAGGATTACAATCCATCTACTGATGTTTCCGCCAATGACCCGTCGTTTCAACACATATTGAAAGGGATTCACAATGACAATGACAATGGTCTTGCGAAGCATAATATAATAATGGAACCGCTGGACAACATGCACTGTTGCCAACGCAAGTTTCTCAACATGGGAATAGTTGAGTTTCAGCCCAACCAGACATCATCTCAGGTAATAAATAACATGCTCCTAGAGAATTTCATCCTCTTTAACCAAGACCATGTCGATGGTTGACTCTGCAATAACCAAGTACAACATGAAATCTCTATTATAATGGGAGGCCGGAGCAGAGGGGAAGACGTAAGAGCATGTTTCAACGCTTCAAAAGAGTGTTGAGAAACTTCGTCACAATAGAAGGGGACTCCCTTTTTCAATAAACGCATGAACCCTTTAGTGATCTCGATGTAGTTCATGACAAAACACCGAAGAAAGTTTGCTTTCCCCTGTAAGCTCTAAAGCTGGGGTATTGTGCACGAGGGAGGCAACTGAACTATCACCTCAACCTTAAGAGGATTGACCATGATCACTATCGTCGAAAATATGAAACCTAAGAGACGACCCGACGTCTCGCAAAAACTGCACTTGTTAGGATTCAAGCGAATCCGATAGTAGCAAATCGTTTGAAGATTAGTCGGAGGTGTGTTGGATGATCAGATCTCTTGCGAGAGCGTGATTCTAGATCATCAAGGTAAGCATCGACTATATTTATAAGTTCGTGGAAAGAAAAAGACATGGCCCGTTGAAAAGTGGCTCCAACATTCTTCAGGCCAAAAGGCATCTTACGATAAGAAAATTTGCCCCAAGGAGAGATAAAAGTTGTTTTATGCTAGTCTTCGAGTTTGATTTGAATTTGATTGTATCCTGAAAAACCATCCATGAATGAAAATACCTTACCAATTGCGCATTCATCAATGATCTGATCGATGAATGGGGTGGGAAAATTATCTTTCAGACAGGCCTTATTCAAGTCACGGAAGTCTGTGCACACACAAATCATACCCTATTTTTTGTTAACCGGAACGGGATTTGACACCCATTCCGTCAACTACACGAGGTAGATAAAACCGTCTTTAAGTAATTTCTCTACTTCAGCCTTAATTGTTGTTTCTTTCCGAGGATTCACCGGACGAAGCTTCTGTCAGACCAACTTGGCATCAGGAGGAGTCGTTATCTTTTGTTTGATGATTATTGGATCAATGCCTGGCATTTCCTCATAATACCAGGCAAAAAAGTCGTGGAATTCCTTAAATAACTTTGTATAAATTTGAATCTCTTCGGGGGAGCAGTGCGCTCTGACGAAAACATTCTCCACGACACCAGGGGTTTTGAAGATATCTATAGGGATCGTTTTAGCGACACTCGCCATATTACCCTCAACGTAAAATGTGTGTGTTGCCAGAGGATTAATAGGACAAGACCTATATCCAATGATAGTCAAAACAAATTCACCTGCGTTTATTCTTCTTAAGTCTGGGAGGAAGTAATATCTGTGATGGAGATCATCCCAGGGTATGTCTGGACCAGTCAATGCCTCAAGAATCACCTCGTCTGAGGGCAAGACCAGGTCTAAAGAATCTGTAGTGGCACGGGAACCTTGATTCCAAGTAGGCTCGAGAACTGGATCTAACTTCTGTGCAGGATTCAGATCGGGGTCGGTTGAAGCTTATTGAATAATGGTGTATGCAACTTCTGTCGTGAACAAGGGCATGGCCATGCCAGAATTCTCTGTCCCTTCCATCGAGTCTGATGGGGAAGGAAGAGTCGACGAATCGTGAAAGTAAGTCATTTGAAACAATGACATTTGAAAAATATCATCCCTACGCTGGTCAGGGGCAACCGATATAAGCTTGACATCGCTAGAAGGAGGTGGGTAATCAAAAGTACCCATCAATTATGGACACAAACCAACCCCTCTGTTGACGGTGCTAGGATAAGGGTTATCAATCATCGAGACTGTGGATGCCCCAGATAAAGAGTCAGGATGGGAGAAAGACAATTGGTCAATAGTCATGATTCGACCCTCATGTGGAAACAACAAGACCCGAAAAACCGTGGCAACTACTGCATGCATTTCATAGGTCCAACTCCTTCCTAACAAAAGGTTGTAGTTGAGAGGCGCATCGAACACTTCAATTTCGATGCACACGGTCTTCACTCCTAACTGCACGGGGAAAGAAGGATTGATTCCATGTGGTCGGAATGAATGATCGTCGAGAGCAGTAAGCAATGTGGGCGACGGAGACAAAACAAGTTGGCCAATGGCCTTCCAACACACCAATGACATCATGCAAGTCGAGGCACCCTCATCAACCACCGTACGGAAAATATTCTAAGTAAAATATTTCGTGTTGTAAGCCACTACTATCTAAAATGCAACATGGTAAGGGAGAGGAGGTTTCAAGTTGGTTGGATCGAGAACAATCACTCCTGGGTTACAAGTCTCTGCTAATCCCAAGGTGGATAATAGAGACTTTCTCTACGAGGGGCAGGTCTATAGGACCTCCAAAGTAGACATCACGCAAGGGGTTTGGGCCAAATATTCTGCCACAGAGTAGTTATGGGGAGCCCTTGTGTTCGGATTATGAGAAGCTTTCTTGAACGCACCTTTGGGGATGCATGTCATTGTTTCTCCCATTGTCTTCTCAATCTAGAGAGGAATTGTTGGGTTTGTGGCTTCTTTACCCTTTTCGGAAGATTCCAACATTCTATAATCTTGTTCCCTGGTCTATATATGAGCATCACCTTTCAACATATAAACATTCACGGCCGAGGTATTACCAGTAGATGCTGGGTGTCCCTGACTGCCCCCTTCCACACTCAGAGATGCTAAGGCTTGAGCCATGCTTTTCTCATGTGGAAATGGGTTCGTCAACACAACAGTTTGTTGTTGCGCCAATAGCTTCTGGGCCTTTGCAAGTTGATGGAATAGGTGAGTCAGGTGGTCTTCCGTGCAAAGGTTACACAGATACTTCGACTTTCTCTTCTCTATGTTTCCCCTGCCAACATTGTTATTAGGATTCTTATCCCCTTTACCCTTCTTGTTTCATTGTTTTTTTCTTTCCTTCAGGCTGCTGGTTGGACTTTGGGTTTGTCGACTACACACTATTTACATCCGATGCTTGGGTAGGGGGAACAACCAAACCAGAGGTTTGGCTGGTCGTTGTCTATTGTATCAACAATTGTTGCAATTGATTTGACAACATATTAATGGACTTTCCTTGTGCTGAACCAATTATACCATTGGCATGTGGTTCAAACTTTTGTCTGGCCTTGTTGAGGATGGACCGTGGCGCATCTGGAAATATCTCATAGAGGAAGCCGAACTGAGAGTAAATCAATTCGATCTATTGCGCTCTCATTATCGCTTCCTCCTCTGAAAACACTCCTGAAGTTGCAACACCCTTGGATAAAATTGGTACCAAAGACTTCAAGAACCACTCCAGCAAGAAAGTTGGTGGGACCTGTACCTTAATCAAGCTCTTCCGATGCCACCATTCTCAGATGTGATCTGAGATATGATCGGCCTTAGTCTTCTCAAAGTTGGCTAGCAGCTCGGTGCTGACATCGTATCTCACGGCTAGTTGGAAATGGTTTAGGAAGACCATCGCCAAGTCACTAAAGTAAGAATACCCTAAGCGGTCGAGCTCAATGTACCATTTCGCGACACCCTCGATAAGAGTGCGTTGAAAAATGCACAACTGTATGGAGTCGTCTCACAACGAGTTTGACAAGCACCACTAGTGGAAATTTGTGACATGATCACCCGAGTCTTCACCAGGCTTGCCTTTGAATTTCAAAATATCTAAGGGCAACTTAATCGGCATGGGGGGCCAACGCGGATCATGAAAAACTTGTTCGTTAAGAAACCTTGACAATTCTGACAGATGTAGCGTTGCTAAAAACAATAGTTTGAGTTGGGTACTATGTACATGAAAAAGGGGGCCTGTAGTTTGACTGGCACCAGGTTGCCAGGAAAAGTTGGGTTGCTAGCCAGGGTTCTGGTAGATACCGTGGCCTTGGACAGTGTACGGAGACTGCGTTTGCAGGGATATCATCGACTAATTCCCGTAATTGGACAACGTGGGTTGGGCGGGGATTGCTCCCTGTGCTGTGTTCCGAATATTTTGGAAGGGGATGCCCCCAGCTAATCCGACGGGCATAGGTACTGAGCCCTGCCCGGGGTTCCATAGTCCTTGTGAGAAGAAAAATCATGTACTTTCTCCATGTGTAGGAATAGTACCTTGCACGGGATTTTGTTGTTCAAAACCAAGGTTTCCCCCAGCCGAGACGGCAACCGAAGAAACAACGTTATTACCAAATGTGTCAAATAAAGAGAACGACATGGATCCCATCGACGTAGTGTAAGATGAAGGTCCTAAACTGCCTTCTCCAAACAAGCTGTAGTTAGCATTCGACCTCGNAAAGACGGAGTTTGAATCAAAGTCGGGCATCCCATATGAAAATGGAGTGCTCGTCGCACTCTGCGTAAATGAAGCAGTGGTCGTCGTCGATGACGGAATCAGACCACTGCCCGAGGTAGAGGGGGTCGAGACCACTATGGTCCGGATCGACGAAGGTGGGTTAGGAGGCAACATACCCCCTATAGTAGTATCCTAAATTGGAGTATGAGGACTCTCGGATGAAGTAGCAACATTTTCTTCCATAAATTCTTGTAAGACTATATGATGCTCGTAAGGTGTCACCCTCGAAGGGACAAATTGTACCAATATTGGCGTTGACAAGTGAGTGATCGGAGGGTTGGATGGCCCGATAGATTTTGATCCAAGGTCAGAAACAATAGGCTCCTATAGATTCGAGTAATCTTCTCTCGGAGCAGGCTCAGGCACAGCTTCCTGCGACCCGATCGCTTCGAATAATTCTTGTTGGTCAAGTTTTCGTCATAACGATGGTGATGGTGGCTCTAATGCAACCAACGACAGGCCTTGAAGCCTTCGTGATTGACAGAGCTCTTGATCTTCCACTTTTTGAAAATATCAATGACACAGTAAGGCTTTAACTAGCATTTGAAACCAAGCACACACTAGAAAAATTCCTATAAGATAAACCAAGCAAACCACTATCTAGTTGGAAGAACAGTTACGCCAGCCAACACTAGATCAACTTACCAGTGCAAGTACAACTCAAACACGGAAGCACCCTACGGGTATACTTTGCAAAGTGTGACCCAACGTCTGCCCTAGGTACTGTGGTATACCCCCGCAGTCGCCTGTGTAAGTCCCTATAATACAGGAAACAAGTTTCTAGATCGCAAACAGTCACCATGCGGGTACAATTGACACTCGAGTGGACTCCAATGAGCAGGATAACAAGTCTAAAACCTACCGAGGGTATCAAAAGAAAGTGGTCTGGAATACAACAGATGATCGCAAACAAATTCGAGTTCCACGAAGCTCCATAGGCAAATGCAAATGATAATATCCCATGACAGATCCTCAATATGTGTTCCCCAATACGTTTAGTCCAGCTTTGGAGGGGTTATCTTCGTTGCCTTTCCTCACACGAACTCATGTTTAGCCCCTGTGTTAGATGGAGGTTATGGATAACTTTCACGTCATTGGAATTTAACACTCCCTAGCTATGACTCCAATGTTTGTTTAGCGGCCTTGAAGAGTTTCTTCTCGAACCTAATTCAAGGTCCTACCCCTAAACTAGTTGGTTGACCCTATAAACATAAAAGTCTAATTAATTTTAGATTTAGCGTTCGTTTTATTGGATTGTTTAACTCAAAGGATATGGCAGTGAAACTAGTGATGTTTATGAGAGACAAAAAGAGGAGAAAAGACGAAACTCTGAAAGCAAAATTACTTCTAGTCAAAAGTAAATATTTACAACTAACTCTTTGTAACCAACTTTTTTTGTAACTAACTTTTTCAAGATATTTAAAAAGAAGACCTAAAATGAAATTTCCCTTGACTACAAGTTACTTAAGTTTCAAGAAATCAGTAAAGAACTTAAAAAATGAACTCTTTTTCCTATCAATTAAAATAACTAACTCCGACTACTTTACGAAACTAAGAATGATTTTATTTTTTTAAAATAATTCAAACAGGAAAAACTTGAAATAAATCTTTTTCTCTTTTTTCAAAGAAAATGAAAGGGGGGAAAAGAACTACAAGACAAGATTGAAATAGACCTTTGGCCAACTGCGAATCGCAGGGAATCACTAAAGACACCAAATAGGCTGATAAAAAATTCAAAGAGTCGCTTAAAACCCTTTCAGAAGTAAACACAAGAAACGTCAAAAAGATAAGAAAATTGAGATCTAACCCAAGATATGAATGTAAAAACAAAGACTATGAACTCTATCAAGAAACCCTAAGAAGTATAAACCTCAATCGGGAAAGAGGTTGGCTGCCTCTTTTTCAAAAGCAATTTCTTGAACCAGGTATGCTATTGGTGCTTTAGCAGCCTACGTATGTATGTGGGTTGTTTACTGCACAGGGAGCGTATGTATGCAGGCTGACCCAAAGTAGGGCACGTACATCTCTATACTTCCTGAAAAAAGAAAGAAAACAAACATACTTATAGGGCAGGGAGAACTGGTTGTTGTCATTGATGTCAACCCTAGTCATGGGTTTTGGACCGCAAGATTGATGAAGGTATTTGGACATGAAGGAAAATGCACATGTAGATACAATACCCATGGATGGACGGTACCACGATATGACGGATATTCTTTGGATAACGATGGGTTATTGAGGTTTAGGGGTCGGATTTACGTACCGCCAAACGACGAGTTAAGGATGTTGATCCTGAGCGAGGCTCATAGAGCAGTTTACATGGCTCACCCGGGAGTTATGAAGATGAGGGCAGACCTCAAACCATTATTCTTCTGGAAGGGAATGAAGGCCGACATAGTTAACTTTGTGGCTAGATGTCTAGAGTGTCAGCAGGTAAAGGCTGAACATAGACACCCGGCAGGATTACTTCAACTACATGCCATTCCGGAATCGAAATGGGAAGTTATATCGATGGATTTTATTGTTGGATTGCCACTGACGGTAAGGAGACACGACTCGATTTTTGTAGTAGTAGACACTCTGACAAAGAGTGCTCACTTCATTCTTGTGCGTATGACGTATCAGGCACCTGACATAGCGATAGTTTTCATCAGCGAGATTGTGAGGTTGCATGGCGTGCCTAAAAATATTATATCCGATCGAGGATCGGTGTTTACTGGACGATTTTGGACGGCTTCCAAGAGGACTTGGGAACCCAGCTTAACTTTAGTACTGCATATCACCCAGAGACGGACGGACAGACAGAACGTATGAACCAAACCTTGGAAGACATGTTGCACATGTACGTGATGGACCAACAAAAGCGTTGGGAGGAATTCTTGCCTCTAGTAGAGTTCGCTTAAAACAACAGTTATCAGAGCACCATTAGGATGACGCCTTTTGAGTTTCTTAATGGGTGACCGTGTCAGATGCCCTTGAGTTGGGATCGGCTGGAGGATAGGGTCCTGGTGGGACCAGAAGCAATCCAGGAAATGGAAGAGCAAATGCAAACCATAAGACAAAGGATAAAAGAAGCGCAGGATTGACAGAAGAGTTATGCTGATGCGCACCGAGTCAACCGTAGTTACGAGGTCGGCGATTGAGTTTTCTTGTGGGTTAAACCGCATAAGAGTTTGATCAAGTTTGGAAAGGGAGCTAAACTCTCTCCTAGGTTTGTGGGACCTTTCGAGATTGTGGAGAGAAAGGGGCCCGTGGCCTATCAACTAGCCTTGCTTGATTCTTTGAGGCGTATGCACGATGTTTTTCATGTATCTGTTTTGAGACATTATATTAGTGATCCTACACATGTGATTGACCTGAGTTCCTTGCAGGTATCGGACGAGGGAGCGCTCATGGCTGAGTCGGTCTGCATCTTAGATCATCGCGTTCGACAGTTACTACGTCGAACGGTAGATCAAGTCAAGGTCCAGTGGGACAATTATAGTCCACACTTAGCGACCTGGGAGGACGCAGATGATATGCGTCAGCAATTTCCATTTTTGTTTGATAGATAGACTTATGATACTGTGATACTTTAATTCTGCATTTATACTGAGAAACTTCGGGACGAGGTTTAGACCAAGAGGGGGTGTATGTAACATCCCGCTCTGGCGTACTGAGAACACTTATTATTTGAGGACACTTGCTCGCAAGTGATCTGGACCCTTTTTGATGTTAGACCTTTTACATTTGATTATGATGTGATTGACAGATGACATGATGTGTTACTATTTGATGTAGACGGGTGCTATTGACTCAGTTTTATTGAGTGTGCAGGGTTTTTGACCTTGAGGATGCAGAGGCATCGGTAGAACCCCCTTGGACTCCGGACTGAGTCAGGGAGTGTGCTTTTGGGTTGATAT
>JASDQU010421353.1:0-10052 GCA_032191745.1 Picea mariana
ATATATATATATATATATATATTACTAACATTGATTTTAAGTTAAGTATTTTTTCGTCTTTAACATTTATTTTAATATTTAAAAAAAAAACATCTTTTTTAATATCTTAACGATTGCACTTAGTAATTTACTAACATGCAAGCATTTTAGTGAAAATGCTCTCTTACTAGTATGCAATTTGGTGATAAAATTAGAGTTTTGAAGGTATTTTCCGGATAATCTATAGTTAGTGTCATTTTTGACATCTACGTTTCCAATCTGAATCCGGATTTATCATCAAGACTAATCGTCAAATGAATGTTTGTGAATGTTTGTTGATCTTATTCATTCTAACCCTAGATTTTCATATATATGTATACATACTATTATGAGTACTCACACGTAGTTATGATTTATACATCCTACTAGCTTAAAACCTAAATCATAATTAATCATAATTAACCCCTACTACATATATTAACACCATTAAATATCCTAAGCATATTAATTTTTTTTATCAATCTAACTATATATATATATATATATATATATATATATATATAAAACTAACATATTATCAATACTTATACCTAGTGATGATATAAAAATCCTAATAAATATAAACTCTAAAAGCATATATAACCTATGCTACATAATTTAACACTATTAAACAATCATATAAAACTCATTCATTCAAACCCTAGAATATATATATAAATATAAACACTTAGATTTAGTTATGATATATTATTCATTATCAATTATTTTATTAATTTATTTGGTTTTAAATTTTTTATTTTTTTTTAAAACTCATTCATTCAAACCCTAGATTATCTATCTATCTATCTATCTATATAGATTTAGTTATGATATATTATTCATTATCATTTATTTTATTAATTTATTTGATTTTGATTTTTTGTTTAGCTCTTAAATTAGGGTCAAAATCTAAAATTGTTTTTTATATAAACTATTAATTGACTAAAATCAATAAGATTGTATTTGACGATTAGTCTTCATAATGAATTCAGATTCGGATTCCAAACATCGATGATAAAAATAACACCAACTGTGAAATATCCAGAAAATATCCATAAAAATTTGAAAACAATAAAACTAGAGTTCTAATATTTTAATACAATTTAGTGATAAAACTATAGTTCTAATATTTTAATATTTCTAGAGTGATATCATTATCACCAACTTGACTTATGATAATTCTAATATTTTAATACAATTTAGTGATAAAACTATAGTTCTAATATTTTAATATTTCTAGAGTGATATCATTATCACCAACTTGACTTATGATATTTTAATGTAATTTGGTGAGAAAACTAGAGTTCTAATATTTTAATGTTTTTACAGTGATATCATTATCACAAACTTTATTTAAAGTTGTTTTATATTTAATGTTTTTTTATAAACATTATATTCACATATTTTCATTATCTTTTTTTCAAATGTTTTTTAATTTTTAATTTTTTTTAGATTTTAGTGATAATATGTAACCTTACTTTTTTTTGTTAAATTATAAAAATTTTGAAATTTTTATTAATATTTTATTAATTTTGTTTTTTAAATTTATTATTTTGAAATTTTATATTCAATTTTTCACCTTGGAGCATTTTAATGATCAAAATTAACATGGTTCAATTTTTTGGGTAGCTAATCTAGATAGAAACAATTTTCAAACTGACATTAATATCATTTGACATATTTTCAAAATAGCTAAAAAAATATGTTATATTTAATATATTTTAAATTTTTGTTTATTCCATATCTTATATAATATAGAAAAAAATACTCATTTTAAAAAATAAAAAATTATTATATATTTAAACTTTAATTTCAACAAATACATTTTATAAATTTTTTCATATATCACAAACTTACTCACCCATTATTACCTTGATGAAAGAATAAGGAAAGGTGACCAAAAAAATATTGATACTCATTTCACAGCGAATAAGTGATTATGTTTGTTTCAATTTCACTATCTCTTTAGCATAAGCATCACAATATGTAGACAAACAATTTCCAATCTATATTAACGATGACATTCAATCGATATTAACGATGACATTGATGAAATTGATACATGTTTTCTCAACGACACTTTATATTAAGGATGACATTGATGAAGTTGGTATATGTTTTCTTAAGGACACTTTTATAGAATCTCATTTCTCATCCTTTAATGGGGAGGGTCCTTAACCTTTTAATGGAGAGGGTCCTTAACCTATTATTATTAGAAGGAAACATAGTTTTTCTAATATCTCATCCTTTAATGGGGAGGGTTCTTAACCTTTTAATGGGGAGGGTTCTTTACCGGGAGGGTCCTTAACCTTTTAATGGGGAGGGTTCTTTACCGGGAGGGTCCTTAACTTATTATTAGAAGGAAACATAATTTTTCTAATATCTCATTTTGAATGACTAAGTTCAAATGTTCTTTTTAATCAAAACAAATCTTTTAGAACATGATTTTATCAATATTAATTTATAAAATTATTTTCTTATTATCAAAATTTATTTGGTGATTAACTTGTCTAACGTCTCATTGTGAGTGAGTTCAAATGTGTTTTTTAATCAAAAAAAAATCTTCGAGGACATGATTCTATCAATATTAATTTCAAAACTTGTTTTTTTTATTTAAGATAACAACAATTTATATTATCAAAATTTAATTGGCGGTTAATGATGCAGGAGCATCTTCCCACCTCATCAGGCACAAGCCATTCAACACTTCATCATGCATCCAAGAAGGGGGAGAGGCACCATCCCTCTCATTTTTGAAACCAATATAAAAATTCAAATGCAATTTAATGAATTAAATGTTTGGAGGATGAGAAGAGCCAAGTTGAGCCTTTGTACAGGATGTATATAAGGTCGCCTTTAATTTGTTGACTATAGGTAGGATCTAGATCTGTCTCGGATCTGGATATTAATTCATTGTAATGGTCCTTAGTAGCTAGGTGTCTTAATTGTGAAGTGATAGGAATAGGTAGTTTGGAGGGAAAAATCCTTGAGCTCCCTCTTGTATATATCAATGTACGTTATGCCCAGAAAAAGGTTGTTGATGGGATGTTGAAGGTTGTGGAATACCATTGTAAGTCAGGAAGAGATGAGTTAGGAGAGAGGTTGAAGACTCTATTGTAGTCCAGCTCTGTACCTTTTGTAAAAACTTTTCAATATTTTTGGAAAATCATATTTCCTTGCGTAACAATCTTTGTGTGTTTATGAGCATGATAAATGTTTATGTTTGAGTGGTTTTATTTGTGTTTTTTATGAATGTTGTAGATGTGGATTTATGTATGTTTAATTTGTAGCAGAAGGATAGAATTCCTTATCTTTCTGTGAGTTTTTTGGACAGTTCTGGGTTCTTTTAGCCTAGTGCAAGGATTGCACGATAGAGTGTTGGAACCTCTTTGAAGCTAACGCAACGAGTGAGTGTTTTGAATTATGTTTTGAGTTCCAAAAAATGTGTCAGGAGGGAACACGAAAATAATTACAAACTTAGAAGGAGCCTCAGAGTTATTGAATACTCTGGAGGAAATCTTGTGCAGAGAAGGCACAGTGCACAAAGTTGTTGAATACTCTGTCATCTCAACAAGGAGTGCTTTGAGCGAGTGCAAGGAGGACACAAGAGAATTTTGTTTAGAGTTGTGTGAGAGAAGAGTGTCAGGGAAGACGCCCTAGATTTTTTGAAAACTTTGGTACCCAATTGAAGGAGTAAGTACTTCAAAATTGTTGAATACTTTGAAGGAAGGCTCAACAAGGAATACTTTGAGTAGGTGCAAGGAGTTGCAGAAGTCAATAACCTTCAGGTTCAGATAGCTCAGGAGGAAGAGCATTGAGTGCCAAGAGGGTAGAAGAAATAATTTGAGGAACAAAGGGACGAGACCCTTGGGAGTCCGAGCAGGTCCAAAACTCAGGAGGAATAGTGTAAGTGCACACAGAGGCTCTACAAGGCGTGCAGAGGTCAGGGACCCTTATAGGTTTATATTATGAAGAACACAAATTTTTTTCATAGGGTGGACTTATTCCCAATTTTATAAGATCGGGAGGAAGAGCGTGGAGTGTGAGGAGGGAACCAAAAGTATTTGAAGGAAGCAGAAGGTCGAGACCCTTCGAGGTTCAAGAAACAAAAAAAGATCGGGAGAAATGATGACTATAAGTATTGAGGAGGGAAATTAGAATATTTCTAAGTTTGAATGCTTTAAAGTACAAAAGGAGCGCGCAGATGGGCGACAGGGATCTTGTACATCTCTGGAAAGAAATATCAGGAGGGATAATGGTTCCTAGAAGTGCAAGTTGAGACCCAAGCAATAGAGATCACAGGAGGATCAAAGGTCACATCCTTTGAATTTTTTCAAAATCCCCCATTAGAAGGGAGGAGTATAGACAGTCGAGGAGAAGCTACAGGCATCGTTGGATCGACTGCTTGGAGAAATTTGGACCATTATATCTATGTCCAGGAAAGTGAAGGAGAGGACAGGAGGAAATTATATTTGAGTTGTTAGATATAGATGTGAACTACAGGAGTCATTAGATCGACATAAGGTACACGAGAAATAACAATAGATCCTAGCCGTCAGATCTGAGAGCAGAAACCGACAGTCGTTGAATATGGGGAAGATGCAAGGTGAATAACCCTTAAGAGATTTGGTAATTGCCTATTCAGACGTTTAAGGAGTGTGAGGGAGCCAGGATAGACGAAGGCCCAAGGGAGTGAATAAAATATGTGACTGTCGAATCTCTTGGGGAAACACATCATATGATCCCACTCTTTGGCATGTGGGAACTTCTAAGAAAACTAAGGTAGAGTTGTTAATTCCCAAGGATTCTAAAGACCTGAAGGCCTGAATGCAATCCAAACCGTCCAATTGGAGGGCATGTGGCATCTGATCAATGCTTCATTGGTTTGTTGTTTGGGAAGAATAGCAGGAGGAGGATTGGAGGACTTCCGGTGACAGGAGTTTCAGAGTCCATCTAGACCATCGATCTAATTGACAGTTATCAAATGGGAGAGGGGTTCAGTAGGTGGAAGCTTAGGGATCAAGGAGGAGTAGGGAGAATCAAGTCACCTAGAGGCTCGAAGGCCGATCCATACCAGTCATTGATTCAAGAAGATAGGTGGAGGGTGGAGATCCATTTCTCTCATCCGATGTTTAGAGGATGTGAAGTCTAGAGACGAGAGACTCCACAGAGCCTTGAGCCCAAAATTTTGAATGAATTATGGGCCATCCACCTGTCATCACCAAAACCATTGGACGCATGTATAAGTAGGTAAGACGTGAACAATTTATGTCCATTGGAAAGCTCTTCTAACCATCAATTTAAATTCAGACACATGGTTTTCAGATCCATATCTTCGGCTACAAAGTACTTCAGAAGATCAGAGTAGTGTTGGTTTCCAAACATTCTGAAGATCGAAAGTTAGTGCCCTTTGTGTTAAGCACTGGGTCATAGCCTGGGGTCATAAGAGGAAAGGGGTTTAGCAAAGGGAGCTAGAGCTTATGTAATTTTCAAATTTTTCAAAAGGAAAAAGAGGATTCGGAAAACGCCCCTGGGTTTTTGAGAACATGCATGGGGAGCTAAAAATGGGCCTATGTAAATTAAAATTGGGGGTTCAACAAGAGCCTATGAGTTGATTTGACTCTGAAATTGATCGATCCTTGACCGGGAGGTCAGTGGATGTGAGGTGAGGGTAGGGGCTCTGTGTCAAGTAGTATCATAGCCACGAATTGTGCTCTGTGTGAGAAGGTATGTTTGCAAGTGTGAATTAGACATATGACATCTACGTGCGCTGCAGGAGAAGAGATGGAGGTGCTCTCAGTTGCAGAGTAATCAACAAACAACGAGGTGGGATGAAGGAAGATAGATATGGCTACTGAAGGCCATGGAAGAGGACTAAAAAATGACCCTAAGCAGGGGAGAAAATCAAAGAGGGAATAAGAGCTCGAGGAGACGAGGGGAGAGCTTGACAAGTTGATGATAAATATGCAACAACAAGATCAACGAGGCAGGAAATATGAGTGGCCCTTGAATAAGAAAGCAAGGTGGCATGTCGAAAAGTTGTTTTCCAGGAGGGAAAGGTAAGTGCTAAGACGATGGTTGAGGCATACTGAAAAACCTCAGTAACACTAAGGAGATAGTTTGTATTTTTGAGCTAGAAGTTGGAGAAGACCACATTAAGAATGAAGGGATATTAGTTGAGGATCTCATGAACTTCCAGGTGGTCATAAGAGAAAGTTCAAATTTCCAGGTCAGAAATGAAGAGAGATCAGTTAAAGATATCATAAACTGCAAAGTGGGTAGAGGCAATAATGCAGATTACCAAGAGGGATATGATATGAGATCAGTCAAAGATGTCATATACTTCCAGGAGGGTAGGAAAAAAGTTTCAAGTTTCTAGGTGGGCAAGGAGGATGAGTTGAGACTATCTAAAAGTATTGAGAACTCGAAGATGTGTTTGGGTTAGCAAGGAGTGTTGGTAGGAGAAGAATAAGAGGATGGAGGGAAGTCGCATGAGACTGAGATTTCATGTGGGGTTTCATACCACGTGAATTAAGATTATGAGAAGTTAAATTCTTCGACCCTGACAAAATATGATCAGAGGAGAATTCTGATCATTGGAGGAATCAAAATATTCCTTCCAATTAGCCTTGAAGAGGCCAGTGCACAAATTTTAGGTGCAGCAGAAGAAAGACAACCAATTTTGACTGTCATGGAGGAGGAGAAGGAGAAGATGTTGATGTCTTCCCAAGTAGAGGAAGTAGAAGAGAATTCAGAGGAATGGATAAAAATGTTTATCCAAGATGCTGAACATGAGATAACTACATAACTAAAACATGCAGTAGAAAATGAAGTAGAAAACAAGGAATTTGTTGATCTGTGTGAAGAGTTTGAGACCCTAGATAAATGAGTGATAGTGTAGAGTAATTTCATCCAATAGGTTAAGTTGGAAACTGATGGAGGAGAATTCCAGTAGGAGGAGAATTCCAGTAGGAGGAGAAACTGGATGAAGTTGGAGTTGTACTAGTAGAGGAGCTGACAGAAGTCAGACTGTTAGAGGAGATGGCTGAGCAGAAACTTAGTGAGGAGGCTGCAAAATTTAAGACTATAGTGGAGTGGAAGGCTAGTGTCATAGGAAATGATAGCAGTATAGGAGATCAAGATGATATTCCATTTGATGTATGTAGGTAGGTGCAATAAAAATTACTGCCAAGGAGGAGCCAACCATTAGACCAGCTAGAAAGAGTGATAAAGGATATCAGGGAGTTGATGTTGAAGTCAGTAGAGGAAACTGTCAATAGAAAGAAGTTGAATAGAGGAGGACCTGCAGAAGCAGGGAAACAACAAAAAAATTTGTAGGAAAAATAATCATGGAGACAACTCCAAAGAGAGGATTAGGACCCAGGAGGAATTCAACAACATAGAAAGGGAGGTCATGAATTCCCCAGCAGTGGAGTATGATGAAGGGTGGAATTATTTGTGTAGGGTGGAGTTCATATAGGGTGGACTTATTCCCAATTTTATAAGCTCAGGAGGAAGAGCGTGGAGTGCCAGGAGGGCACCTGAAGTCTGTTGGCAGCCCAACATATTGTTTTTAACTTTTTATATCAATTAAATGATTTGTATAGATTCCTAACTAGGGTAATCTATTTTTATTATTCTTCATGAGTAATTTTCGAAATGACGATTGTAAGTTGTCGCTTTTCCCTCTTGTTTTTTTTTATGCTTCGTTCATGATTGAAAACATGAAAACGAAGCATGAAAACTTATCATTGTATTACCATTCTGTTTGAAAAATTTATTAAAGGCAAATTGTTTCTACAATTTATTAATGAAGATTTGTTTCTTACCATGAAGAACTATTCTGTTTGTTTCGATTCCTTGAACACTAAGCATGCTTAGGGATTGATAGTTATATCAACAAAGGACCTTTTTGATTTGAGCATTGGTATGTTTTTTTTTTGTTTGATTCTTGGTTATATGTTTCCTCATTACTAGGTTTTTGATTTTCGATTTTCAACCTCCCAAACCATATGATCGAACCCACTATGTATTGCACTTATTTCCTTTTTAACGCTCTGGTCTTGGCTTGTACTTTATGAAAGGTGGCAATACGATTTGCAGTCGGCCATCATTTCCAAGACTATTCTTGGGCTTTGCTAACCCTCTTCTCATCCATTTCAATTAACGCCCATCTTACCTTTATGAGTTTTCTGCTCATACGTCGTTCATTGTTGGTGTTTCTCGGGCTCGAGGTATGGCTCTGGTCTGTTCTCACAAACCCTCCCTACACATTGTGTTTGATTGATTACCCTTTCATTCAATATGGCTCCTATTGTTAGATTCGAACCTAATGGCATTCAAACTTTTCTCTTATATGACGATGCTAGAGAGGATCTTGAGAGTAATGGTTGGCTCGTTTTCCTTAGAAAATTCCAGGGTTTCAATCTACAAACTTCTCAGGAATTCTCTCTCTCCTTTGATGGTTGTAGAGCTAATGTGGGTGATGTTCAACTCGAGGTTACATAGGATTTCTTGAGCCAAGCTATAGGACTGCCTACGAGTGGTGAAAGGTGGCTCAAAAATGCAAAGGTGGAAGAAGTTCCTTGGAGTATTCTCTTTACATCTTGGAAGATAAAAGGATGTGACAAAGGTATGCCTATCTCCTTACTAAAATCTTGATGGCATGGTCTTCTTGCTGTGTTGAAACAATTTGTCACCTATGAAGGACAATTTGGTCTTGTGTTTCTTTATCATCTACGTCTTCTCATGATTTTCATGGGGTTTCCTTTAAATATGATGTATTATTTTTTGAGGATCCTTTACAAAATGGGCAAAAGGTATACATAGCAACGATCAGACTTGAGCCTCTTCCATCACGGCTTAATACAATTTTTACTAGTGCATCAATTAGAGTTGCATAATGAAAATTGGGATTCATTCATAACCAGAAATGGTTATGGTAACCCTGATATGAAGGAGGTCGACAAACTCATGGTTGAAGAAACCCTTATCTACCCTACAATGCTCCTCTCACCTACTCATGCCTATGTCTCGGCCTCCTACAACAAACCCTTTCTCAATCCAAAGGTTATTGAGCAGACCCGTGAGCAAGTTATACACCCTAATGACTCTGTTAAAAATTTAAAGAAACCTATCAGTGGGATATCTAAAGGCCATCTTGATTTAAATTTTAAAAACAAGAGAGCCGGGAGGTTAATTTCAAGAAAGCTTCGAAACAAGTTGAACTCTCATGTGACCTCGATCAAAATGATTGAGATCCATGAGAGTTTGAATTCATAAATTGACAGGTTTCTCATTGAGGAAGACCCTCTTTCCTCTCAACCACCCCTCGATCAGCCTTATAACATTGTTGACAACTTACCACCTTGTCTGAAACATATCGAAGGGTTTCCTGGTATCAAAATGGGCAATAAGTCTACAGTCCATGTTGGAAATTCCCTGGTTCACAATTGTAAGTATTCCCAAGGGACCATCGCACAGTTGAAGTGTGAGGTTTGCCTATCCTGGATTGATAGATACTACACTGACATACCCATACTACAGTCACTGGTTAAATCTCTCACTGATCAGATCGGTGCTTTAACCAATGAAAACCATAGGCTTGAGTCTATCATTCAAGGAAAAGAGAAACGTATGAAGACTACAGGCAATGTGATATTTAAAAATGTTGAGGCTGCAATATCTATAGTAAATTCCAAGATGGTTTGATACGATTTGATCTTACAGTTGGAGGTATTGTCCTTTTATCTTAAAATAGGATTATTTGTTAAAACTAGATTGCTTTGTTCTTACAATAAATTGGATTTCATTTACTAAAATAACTAGCTACAAAATCAGTAGATTCTGTAGCCAGTTATGTTAATTCGAAATTTGCAAATTAATGGTTGAATGTGTATCTAAATCTTTCTATTTTTCCTTTTCTTTTTAGGATATTTAGGAGTTCATGGTTACCAATTGATCTGAGGCATCTTTGAGACTTGCTAGTCATGTCTTTGATACATTTTGTATGAACAAAAATAAACTTTTGTTAG
>JASDQU010421363.1:0-10161 GCA_032191745.1 Picea mariana
GGCTTCTTCCTCGGTGACTACACCACCCATGGCAACATCACGAGCGATATGGGGTAGCAATGATTTAGTGAACCATTCCGCTAATAATTGGTCGAGAATGAACGCTTTGATTAGCCTTCGTCATCGTCTCCATTCATGAATATGATCAGAGATATGTACGGAGGTTGTTTGATGAAGGGAGGTCAATAGTTCAGTACCCGTCTCGTATCGAATGGGTAGTTGGAAGTGTGTGAGGAAGGACATGGTGAGAGAGTTGAAATCGTGAAAAGAAGCACGAGGTAGTTCAATGTACCATTTTGCTGCGGAACCCGTAAGCATTCATTGAAAAATATGCAAACGTATAGAATCGTCCATGAGGGAGTTGGATGAACACCACAAATGGAAAGTCATCATGTGGTTGTTTGGGTCCTCTCCGAACTTTCCGTCGAATTTTGGAATATCGAAAGAAAGTTTAGCTGGAATAGATAGCCAAACCAGAGAATGAAAAATAGGGTCATTCATTAACCGAGACAAGTCTGGAAGGTCCAGAGTCGTTAAGAAAGGTAGTTGTCGGTTAACTTGTGGGTAATGATGGTGTGGCATAGGGACACCAGTAGGGCCATACACTGGGTTATGCAGATAATTGTAACTAGTGGGCCCTCTCGTATAAAGTTGGTGTTGACCAGGGTACACAGGTTTTGAGGTGTTTTGAGAAGCATGTGCGAGTGGAGGATAACCGGATGGGTTTTGAGGATTGTAAGCTAGATTTGGCATTTGTCCGTAAGGAGGTTGTTGTGGAGCTTGAGAATTGTGTCCCCCTGAGAACTGTGGATTTCTTGGAAAAGGGATGTTCCACGGATTGGGTGTGGCGGACACATTTTGTCGATATGGTTGATGGTAAGCTCTAGATTGAGGCTGCCCCCCAGCATGAGGGTTCCCTCCAAATGGAAGTTGTCCTTCGGTGGGAGGATGCCCCCCAGCTTGAGGTAGAGTTCGCATAATTTGGGAGCCAAACGTAGACGACCGACCGGTGCTGCTTAATGGATTGAAGCTACCAAGACCGATCCCTCCAAGTTGTTGTATAGGTATAGAACTTCCAGGCATGACTTGGGTAGTAGCGACAATGGAAAATTTTAGTGCTCTATACCCAAAAGGGAGTGATGATGAAGGTCTTGGTGTTATAGGTGTGCCAATTGCAGCTTGGCTAACCACCACATTACCGGCGGGAATAGTCAGAACGTGAGGGACCATTATAGAATGGGTCATCTAGAGAGGAAAAGTAGACCTTGGGCTAATGAACGAAGTGTTTGGACCGACAGATGGGGTGGTTGAAAAAGTAGTAGTACTGGTAAAATGGTTTAAAGGTACAGTGTAGGTGATAGCCGCGTCGGCACCTATCCCTGCTCCATAAAGATCTCGCACCAAGCACAGTGGACTTCAAATGATGTCTGCAGTCCAAAAGGGGTCATTGACTAAAGGGTTTGAATGAGACCTAGTCAGAATGTCAGAAGGATTGACGACGACAAATTCACCGGCTAAATTCAGTTGGAGAACACGTCACTCATATCCCTCCGGAATGCGGAAAGCTTCCGGAGACTCTGAAACAATTTGAAAATTCTCTAAAGGAGTGGGAACTTCTTCTTGGGAGGTTGTAGTGTATTGAACCTCACTCTGTTGAGGATATTCCTCCATCGAATGAGGGGGTAAAGGGGTGTTCCCTTCCATATTTTCTGGAGGAATTCCCTATAGCCTTCGCGAACGGCATGGAGGGTCAATGTTGGCAAAAAGGAGTCGGCGAAAAAAATCTATGGCCAACTATCGAAAAGAAACAACATACACTAATAGAACCTAGGAATCACAACCAAGCAAACATGACCTTCTCTCGATGAACATACTAGTTGGTGATGAAATCCAACGTCGTGTGATCAAGTCAAGAAGGGGCGAGGATATGGTGGAACAGTTACAATGGTGACCTGCTTAATGGACTTGCACCTTGGTGCAAGCTTCCACGCAGTAATTGTGGATTTACCCTCCAAGGAGCCCGAGCGAGTTTGACCAATGTCTGCTCCAGGTATAGTGAGACTTCCCTTCACTGTCACCTTGTGTAATACCCTAAAGATTATGGCCACTAAGGTTACCAATTCACAGTCAGCCCCTGGGCGGGAACAATCAACAGTCCAGTTCAAACGTATGGGTAGGGTATCTAGCCCGAAATCAACTTAAAAGGTTTCCACTCAACCTTGTGGGTATACCCTTTAAGCGATCCCCATAATACGATCTGACAACTACAATCAGTCAAACCACGGGGGGATAATCTCCGTAGCTTTCCCGAATGTGACCTCGTGCGTAACCCCTCTATGAGAGGGGGATCCTGGGCAGACTTATACGACAATTGGATTTGACTCTCTCTAGCTCAGGATGCTAATGTTTGTTTTGGCAACTTTGGAGAGTTATGCTCACAACATAATCCAAAGTACTAGTCCTAGTCTACTGTTGATGGAGGATCCTAGAAAAAAAAATGTTCTAGATAGTTTTTAATTAGCGTTCATTTTATGGCTGTTCTTACTCAAAAAGGGTGCATGGAAGTGAAATGGATGGAATGATGACTCAATCCCCAAAAAATGCATCAAAGATGATAAGCAGTCATTTCTTTTCAATAAACATCTATTTAAGGGAGAAAGAGAGAGAGTTCTTTTCACTAACAAGCACTAATAAGGAATGCCCTCAAACAAATTTTCTTCAATCAAATCCGATGTGGTGCTAAAACTTTTTGAAAATACCTTCTAATATGCAAAATCAATCATGAAGATGTCTCTTTATTGTTTGTAAGTGAATAATGATTAATTCGAAACAACACTTTTCCTGCCAATTATCCTTTTGGATCAAGGAAACTCAGATGAACACAAGCAGGTTTCGTACAAACAATTCACCCTCTCGTCGTGATAAAAAACAAGAAGCAAAAAAAAAGAAAAACAAAGAAAATCGATAACTTCACACCAAAATAAATGTCGAAGAACAATGACCTTAACTAAAACCAAATGGAGATATTCGTAGGCTTCTGATGTCCTTCACTAGAGTTTCTTTCTCAGTCAAAGAGGAGAGAAAGACAATGCATTGGTTTCAAACTCCAAACAGTAGAAAAACTCAACAATAATGAAGAAGGCTACAAAATCTAAACAACAAGGTGTTCGTTCTTCAAAAAGAAAGATGTCAAAGTTGAATGGGAAGAAGCATTGACTCACAAAGAGGCTCGGCAAGTGAAAATACATAAGATAAACCCTGAAAAAGAAATCCTGGAAAGGTTTTTGGCCAAAAGAGGGCTGGCGCTCTATTGTAAAGGGCAAGGAGCATTATAGCACTCTGTGTAAGGCACTCAAGGAGCGTTGGTGCTCTGTTAACACAGGCACAAGGGTGCCAGACTTAAAAAGCTCATAAAAGTGTCAAAAAATCCAAAAATTGCAGTCTAGTCTTGTCAATCAAGCTGAGTGTGATGGGGTAGGGAGTCAATCAAATCATGAAATCAATTAAAAAAGGGGGTGAACCAGGTCTGAAAACAATCAAGGGGTAAAACAAGGTCAATGAGGAGAAATAAAAAAAAAAGGTTTCGATTTGAGACTCCCCAGTGGAGTCGCCAATTTCTGTTGAAGGAAAATCTCCCTGCGGACAGGTAGATCTCCTCTTGAGAGATAGACTCTTAACTCTTAAGACAGAATATGCTTAACATGGACACTGACTTCCTTTCTGATCTATAAAAACTAATGCATGAGGAGGAAGGAGAAAAGAGGTACCTTTTTATCGACATTTGTCCCTGCACGCTCCAAGTTGAGCTCCAATCTTTCACTCCTCGACAAGCCCTGTAGACAAACAACAATACAACCACTTCCTACTCTATTGATATTAGCTCAAAATAGATCTATCTATCATAGACAAGTTCATATGAGATTAAACGCAGACTAGAAAGAAACAGGCCAAGCGTGTCATATTAATGAGAACAATGACAGAAGTAGCTTACAACCGTAGATGCGAATGTGACAACTTTGTCAAGTCTCCTTTGTCTTAACCCTTGCTCGAAAGATCCACGATCCGGATGACATCAACTTCAATGATTACTCTCCTCTAGTTCACTGTGTGTTTCCTATGAGATCATAGGTTTCATGCTTGCAATTCTTCCCCCTTTCCACCATGATAGAGCCTGCTTATATAGGTTCAGAGAGGCTTAACCACTTGAGGTATCTTTAGGATAAGTTGAGGAATTCCCTCCTTAGATCAGGGACCTTCTCCTGAGATCAGGAATTCGAATGCAACTGCCTTCCAAACTTGAAAGATCCTCCCCTTATCTTCCTCAATGGGCCAACTACTGCCCAGATTAGACAGTGCTCCCTCAAAAGGGGCACTAGGGCGCTATAGTGCTCCCTAGGAGGCTCAAGGGGGGCGCCATTGCTCTAAAGATGGGTAGCGCTCCTTCAGAGGGGTGATTTGTTGTTATAATGCTCCCCAACACCTTATAGGGGAGCGCCAGCGCTCCTAAGGTTGATGTAGGGGAGCGCTCTCCTCTAAAATCCTAGTTTGAGAGCTCCTTTCAGGTGGCAAGAGATACTTGACTTCAGTTGACCATCCCTCTTCCTCCAAATCAGTTGTTTGAGGTATTCTAAGTGTCTCCTTAGTTTCGTCATCATAGCAGTATGCTCGAACAATATTTGCAACACTTGTGAACAATATGCGACACTTGCAACAGTTGTGAGGAGCATGCGACATTTGCGACACTCATCACAGCGAGTAATATTGATGTGTAACATTGACCATCTTTGAAAAAGATTGATTTGTCTTTCTCCAAAAAGACCAAAACTTTGAAATAACAATGGACCCAAGAACGGTCTTAACCTCCCTCAACCTATTAATCATGATGAATGAGGATGCAAACTAAGTATCTGCAATCTTCAACAATGATATATGTGTACTCTTTATATATTGTGAAGGAATTGGTATGGTTTTGTACAAAATTGTGGATATGGCATGCATTCTTAGTAATACTTTCCATCCATTTCACATCCGAAGAAATAGATTTAAGTGCTAAATTCAAAGAATGAACAATGCAAGGTGTCCAAAATATCTATGGATATTTAGCTTCCACAATCATGTGAACAACCTTGCAAACAAGTTCATTATCTATAATAATTTGCACACAAGAATCAACACCTACATATTCAATCATTTTAAGGAACTCAACCATTTATTATGCATCCTTGTATTTTCCAAGAGGATCCACTTCTTTCAAGAAGACTGGTCTATTCAAGGAAGACACCATGGAATTAATGAGTGGAAGGTGTGCTACATCCATCCATCCAATTAGAAACAATACTAACACTGGATGAGGGCCATGATGGTTTAATAGGCTCTAGGATTTTATCCACCTCCTTATTTTTCTTAACCAACAATGTGGTTCTAAGCTTCTTTGGACTAGGAAGCACATACCTAGTTGGAGTCCATTCAACTAGAGCTTGACACATCTCAATAAACAAAGGAGTCCATGCAACATTAAATGAAATTAAGTCGATATAGAAAGAAAAAAAACACAATGATAAGATCAATCGCATCTCACCTCTATTGTTGAAACATCTTGTCCATTGGACCACCACTTGTAGTTTCCCTCTTTCTTGTTGATTGAATTTAAATGTCACTCCCCAATCCTCTAGATAACTTCCTCAAGAATGGAAGAGGATCCTAATTTTTTTTTTTCCTACTTGTTTCTACCACCTTATCCAAGCCAACATTATCATCTCTTTCCATTTCTTTTTGTTTGGATGCACTCAATGATTTGCATGGTACAAGTACAAAGGGATAACCCCAAAAATGGCCCTTAACTCGGTAGTAGGTTCTCTTAAACTAAATATTGCAGAAACTAAATGTCCAAAGAAAATTCCCTTCCCCCCTTAACTTGGCCCCGATCCCTTGATGTCTTGTAACATAATTCCACAATGGATATTTATTCTCTTGATCCTATTATCTTGCTGCAACAATGATTTTTTTTAGCATTAGAATATTCAATTGCAGCTCCACTTGCAACAAATGGAACATTGGAAAATAGATATGAATTTGAAGGAGAGGGGAAACAACAACAGTAGCATTCCTCCCTTTTCTTTGACCTTTCCAGATTCCCTTGTTGATTGAGCCATGATTTTCTATGGAAAAAGGAAAATAAAACATCGTTCTACGAAAAAACAAGAAATCTGGTTGGAAAATACACCTAGAAAGAATTTGGAATCCCTTAAAATTTATAATTTACCCTTTAGTTGCACACCAACACAACTCAGAGCTCCAACCTACAAAAGAAAATGAGAAAAAATGAGAGGCAAATAACCTTTTTAGAGACCCACGGGTCACTTTTCATGTCATATGTGTTAGGTACGCTTATTATCCTCTCATTATCCTACTTCAAAGTATCCTCATCTTTGACAAGGTAAATCTTACCATGTTTTTACTCTAATTTGGGTCCTATCCCTGTAGTCTTTTAATAGTTCCTTGTAATAGGAGTCTAGAATCATCACACCAAATTATGTAACCATCATTGTCCCTATTGGGATTCAATTTACCATTGCAAGAACTCTCTTCTACATAAAACTACAATGACAACATAATCGCATGTTGGCATTGTTTAACATGATCAAATCAATTTTAACCAACCATGATATGATAATAAGAGACTAAAATATAGTATGGAAAATACCCTACAAAACAAAATGATTAATTTGAACATTGATTCTTCCATACAAATCATTTCTCCCCACAAAACAAAATGATTAATATGAACATTGAATTTTCCATACAAATCGTTTCTCATGCATAGTGTTAAAATACATAGAAATAACCATATTTTCACCATCAATCTACCCCCATGCACACCAAAATATAGTAGATTTCCCTTTTCTAGGATAACATTAGTTCTCCATCACAATTAAGTTTCTTCCTCATAAAATAAGATGCAAGTGAACATTCTTAGTTGGGCATTGAATTACATGAATATATCCTTTAATCTAATTGAGATTCAATGGAAAAGAGATAATGAAATATAGCTCCATTCTCTTCTTGAAAATTGTAATATGTAATGTACCTCCTAACGATGACAAACATACATTAATATATTTCTCATAGTATTCATGAGTTTGATCTCAAAATTAATTTCGAGGACTTGCCATTGTAAAGACAAATGCATCTTCAAAACATCTTCTTCCTCCCATAATATTCAATATAAGTACTAAAATAATTATAATATCCTTTCAGGACATTGAGGAATTACAATATAATTTCCATAATGTCCTACACAAAAATCCCTCTCAATCAATTTTATCATCATATTCTCAATCTTGTAAATAAAGTTTGTTTAATCAACAATTTTTCAACACCACCAATCCATAGAAATCTAGATATGATACCATACATATATCATTAACTTTGTAGAAATATAAGTTCTTTCATAACAACTCATGTATCTTGATAAGACAATTGTCTATTGAAAATAATTGGTTTTCTTCATGGTGTGTGTTATCACCTAAAATTTGATCATAGAGCTATATAGGTGATCACTGGAAGGGTCATCGTTTCAATACACCAAAATGCATACTCGAGGCATTAATAGAACATACTCAGGAAAGTAGAAAACCATGTAAAGTGGGTTTTTAATTTATTCATACGAATCAACAATGTGTATTTTTCATGATCTTCGTGCATCCGCATGATTGTCCCTTCAAAATTTGTGTGGATGGACTAGAAGTGAGGTTTCAACCACATTTGACACATTAATGAAAAAGGTCCCATCATGAGTACTCTCAGGTTGAAGTACCAAGACACCTCAAACTCCTTAGCATTCAATACTGGAACTCTAAGTGGTTCCATGTCCACTTAGACATGGGAAGACACACCGAAGTGGCTCTTCCTTTCCCACTTGGAACTAGTATTTATTGAGCTTGATTAAGGGCCTATAAAAGAAGGTCGTTGGTATGCATAAAAATAGGAGAATAAAAAGCTTTTTTATGTTGTTTGAATGAGTTTGGAGAATCCACTTTCCCAATGTCTCATTCCTACATCCATAAGAACCAAGCTTTGTGAATTGGACCTTTTCCCTTGGAGAGCTTTGTGAAACTTCTTGTTCAATAAGTGAGAGAAAAAGGTTCCAAGGGACACAAAAGGACCCTCCCAAGGAGGAGAAGGAGAGCCCAATTTTTATCCATATCCTCTGTGGTGTTATCAACTCGGTATTTTCTATTGGTATACAATTATTTCATGTTTGTTTTATATTTTGTGACCATGCATGTTATATTCATGCCTTCTTTTGTCTATTTCTTGTACATGGATGTTTTGTGAATTTGGTTTTGTTCTAACATACTAACTTTGGTGTTATCTCTGCCTAGATAACACTTAATTATCTATTTTTTCTCACCAAAGTGACAAAAAAGACAAAACAAATTGGTGAATCAACTAGTTTTCTAACTCAATTTTTTTCCCTTAGGCTTGTGGAGCCTCATCTATTATTGTTATTGTGTTGCAGGTTGAAAAATTGGCCTAATAATGGGTTTAAACCAAGCTTTTATGCCCCCATCACTGTGGGAACTTGTGCGGAAATGTTTCATCCACGGTGCCACACTCTACACAAATTTTGAAAGAACGGACTCATAGAAATGTTAAAGTCTCTCATGTCACAATGTTTTGTCCATGTGCAATATGTTCCCATTAGCACACCTATCATCATTATGACTCATACAAATCCTCTTTCTCCCTAGGTCACAGATGTTTTTCACTTTGGCCTGCCAACAGGGGTTAAGAGTTAAATTAAATGTGCTTTGTAATCAACAAAAAATTGATCTCAAGTTCATTCTTGCATATAGGTTAGTTAAATTAGATTGGTACAAAACATAAAAAGAACCAATATTTATTTTTCCTTTCCACATGGATGGCCTCCTAAAGCACATGAACTTTATTAATTTATTTTTTTTCTTTCATCGATCATTTTATGGGACTAGGAGCTTCTCTTTTCTACCTTGAGTAAGCTCTTCATCTCGCACTCTCTCAAGTGATCTTGGTGGATCAAAAAAAGGTATAAAGGATTTCTTTATCTCCCTTGTTTATGTCAAAACACATAGAAATTAAAACCAAAAGTTTGAAAGTAAGCACCCATACATTTGCACATCTTTCTTGTTTATTTACAAAACAACAACACTAGGGAGTTTAAAGTACTTAATGGACCCCATATGTCCTCATCTCTTCACAATCCAGGGGATTTTTTATTTTTTCAATAAACACTTAGGGAGTTAAAGGTTATAAAAGGACCCCATATATCCATATCTTGAAAATCTAGGGATAGTTTTAATTTCAAATCATTTAAAGTTTCAAAAGATTTCATATTACATGTAGTGTTTAATTATGAAGTTGCAAAGGCCCCATGATGCCCGCATGCACCAATTTTACACATAAGTATTTTCACACTTCACACTTTCACACCATTTCACTCACACATTAAGGCATCCAAAGTTCACCTTTGTCAAGAATGTTCTCCCCCTTACCGCTTTAAATGATCTAAAGGAATTAGAATGGAAAAGGATTCCTAAAGGTCCTTCTTTCACAGCCTTAAACAGATTGGTCCATGAACCCAATCCTAAACAGTTAAAATAAAACTCTAAAAGAACCTGCTAAAATCCTCCCTTGTGAGGTAAAAAGAAAAATTAGTTCAGATTAGGATTTCAAGGGTAGGCATCCAAATAACCCCGCGTTATCACTTTTCATTGGTGTAATGATCCAAATGTTGAAGATATCAGAATAAACCAAAAGTACACACTATGTACATCAATGTGAGCGCGGAGAAAAACTTCAATATATATAAGAGAGATATGTTACACAATAACTCCTTAAACAATAGGAGAACCTCCTTCAAATATCCAAATACATTTCTACATCACAATTCACATCTCCTCAATAATGAATACATGATATCCATATATATCTATTCAGATACTACACATGAGGCCCCTTTACTATTAGGTCGACCCTATTACACATATATTTACACATTACATGTACATTTATCCCCATATATGGCCCCCTTTAGGTTCATATCATACACATTTAACCCCATACATGCCCCCATTCGGTCATAACATAGTACCCTCCTTTAAAAAGATTTGTCCTCAAAGA
>JASDQU010421369.1:0-10143 GCA_032191745.1 Picea mariana
GTGCAGGGACAAACGTCGGTTAAAAGGTACTTCTGTTATTCTTCCTTCTCATGCATTAGGCTTAGATAGATTCGAAAGAAATTCAGTGTCCATGATAAGCACTTTTCTGTCTAGGGTTAAGGTCAAGCCTTAGAGGTCGATCTACTTGTCCGCAGGCAGATTTTCCTACAACAAGGTGGAACAACAGTAACTTGGATTTCAAAACTACAAAAGGTTGTTTCACTTTCAACAACAGAGACAAAGTATGTTGCTGCTACAGAGGCTAGTAAAGAGATGATTTGGTTACAAAAGTTTATGGAAGAATTGGGAAAGAAGCAGGAGAATAACAGGTTGTACTGTGATAGTGAGAGTGCAATTCATGTTGCAAAGAACTCAACCTTCCATTCGAAGACTAAGCATATATAGTTGAGGTACCACTTCATACGATCTGCCTTGGAAGATGGACATTTGAAGTTGGAAAAGATACACACTAGCCGAAATCTTGCAGACATGTTAACAAAGGGAGTAACCAGAGAGAAACTCAGTTCCTGCTCAGTTTCAATTGGTCTTCAAGAATGAAGATGAAGATGAGAAATTTTCCAGGTCCAAGAAGGTTCAGATTCCAACATATACAGTAGTGGTGGAGTTGTTGAGATCATTCTCCAAGTGGGAGATTGTTGGTTGTGGAGCTTGATTATGTTCCTGATTCAGAGGTCCTTGCTTTCAGCCATGTTTATACCCCACGAAGACTTTACACCCCAAAAGTATGTACACTCTTCCACATGGGGGAGTGCAGAGGGGGGGTACCCCCTCTGCGGGGTCTGGGGATACTATTCCCCCGGTTGGGGGGTTTGAGATCAAAGCCCCCAAAGGAAAAATTGCCTTATAAATGTATATTGTAATTTCATTGTAAATCTGGACTGTTCATTATAAGGTCGTATATCTAACGATATAAATTATGCTAGGGTGTTTTTCCCTAGAAGGAAACCCTCTGTTATGAGGGAAATTTATTGTGGCTATGCATTATGGTGAGTATTGTATTTTGAGAGAGGAAACTGTGAGAGAAGGAAGAGGAAGTTACAATGGGTTTTGTTGTAGGTTGTATCCCTTCATTTGCTGGATAATAATAAAGGAAGGACCTTGCAATTTCTCTGGTGGACATAGCCCACATTGGGTGAACCACGTAAATCTGTGTCTCTCTTGTATTGTGTATAATTTGTGTTTTTTTTCTGCATTTGTTTTATTTTATTGCTCCGCGGTCCTATTTTTCTAACACTCGGGTCCTGTGTTTTCTTCCTGTGTCTACAATTTTTTGTTTCCCACTTCCCTTCTGTAGACCCGATCGTGGTTCCTTTTTCCTATCCTAGCATGTATATTTATTTTATTTGGATTTTTCTTTCTCAATCGACAAGTTCTTCCCTGTCATTTGCCCGAAAGGAAATCGGCCCTGAATTCCTCTTCCTCTTCTAATGTCCAATCCTTGTTCCTTTTACTGTCATCACTGAACCTTGGTCTTCCCAAGGTTAAGTTACTTTGTCCAAATGCCACTATTTGCACTGTCTGCAACCCAGAGTCCGATCAAAAAGTGACACAATCAAGCAAACGGACAGAGACCGTCTTCAACGGCTATCGGGAAACGGGGGACCATAGAGTTTCCCAGTGATTAGCGCCAAGGCTCGTCCCTTATGGCCAAAGTCATGATCTAATTCCAGTTCATCCATCCTAGAGACACACGATACATGATACTAAGGAGCAGGCATATCTGGGTGGCCGGAATTTGTGCACCCAGATCAATGGTTCAGAATGAACGCTAAGCAACGGGCAATTTCAGGCGGGCAGGATTTGTGCACCCATATCTATGACTGACAATTGATTTCAGACCCCCCTTGCCATTTTTCCTTTAATGAGGGGGGGTCCAAAATTGGGCATGGAGGTTTCAACGGATAGGATCGAAGTGCCTAGATCTACGGTCGAGGTTCAATTATGGACCCGCCTTTCCATTCTTTCTTTAACAAGGCAGGGGGGGGTCCAGAATGAGGCGGTTTTGAAATAGGGCCCCCTCTTGTCATGGTGTCCCCTCATGATACCAGACCCTCCTCCTCGCTAAACCACTTCCTTCCTATGTTTACTGCCCTCGCCTCCCGCTGCCATCTTTCCTCCACTCACTCCCGTGTCATATCTTTATTTTCATTCACCACCTTTCACCTCCCGCCATTTGTCTCCCTTGTCACCTCCACCTAAACGGTTGACCTCACTCTCCCACCTACCATCACACCCTCTTTCCTTGCCATATCACCACCTCTTCCTTCCATGTGGTCGCCGAGAATATGTTGTGTCCCGATGGGCCTATATCGTTCACCTGCATATCTTCCCCACAAACATCGAGCAAGGTGTCGACAACAAAGGGGAATTCACCACGTCTTCAGACACATACGTTAACTTTGCTCTCCCAGGTACTGATACGATAGTTAATGTAAATGTGGAAGGTGGGTGAGACATTGTCTCCTCCTTTAAATAGAAGGTCAGAAGGGAAAAAGTGCAGAAGGTGACTGGCAGTCTTTTTTGACAGAGATCACGTCCGATCAAAGACTGCATGGGAAGTCTACCCAACATCTGCATGCACAGCCTGACAGATAATATTTTCAGTGTAAATCATTGAATGTATGACATGATCATGTCCGAAATAGTCTAAGCCAGTCTGAGTATATGTAGTCATTTTTGCCATTTTTGTTGGTATCGATGGTAGAGCTAAGCTCTCGACTGTATGGTTTTGATGAAGCATTGGTTTCTCTGATTATGCATGTGTATCCAATATTTCTTGTTTAAATGACAATCATCTTTCTTATTCACTCTAGTTTCTTTCTGACGCTAAAGGAGTTCATGATCAATAGATTCGCATGAACCATTATGACTGTGTTATGATAAATGATTTGTTGTAACCTTGTTATATTCCTTAGTTTCCTTATGAATTAAACTCTAGAAGTTATTTTGTTTAAATCATTCATCCTTAGGTTGCTGAAAGGCCTGACATCTTCGTTCGACCTCTACATTTTCTTGCTAATGTCTTCCTCCTTCTCACCCTTACTACAACCTACTGACTGAAGTTGGACTAAGACCTTGCCTATTCATACATAGCCCAGTCCAGGATTCTGAGTTAAAACGATATCATTCTAAGTCTGTTCTCTTTTGATCACCCCTTTATAAACAAAACGTGACATAAACTGATGGGTATCAAGCTTACTCCTGCTGCAATCTAGGAGTGACTTCTGATGCTAACATTTATGGCGTCATCGTCGGGGATCAAAGTTGAAGATTTTCCCCGGGATTGAACAACATTAAGTCTCTGATCTTGAAGGTGCATTAGGTATGAGAGCCCTACAATATCGTTTTTGTGCATCTGGCAACTCCATTGTGATGACTCCACTGTGGTGAACCTTCTGTTTCAGTTGTGGCTTCCCAAGGTAGGCACACACGGTCTCATCCACAATTGCCTCTAACTATGGCTAAAGCTGATCCAGAGAATCTTATCAGAAAGGAAAAGGCCCTCGGAGAAGGAGCTTCTATTGTTGAACTAGGTATTTCTGATAATTTTCCATCTCCTATTGTAGAAACTCCATTTTATGCTTCTCATTCCCTTATCATGCCTTCTGTTGGAGTTTCTAGAACCTTGAATTTCGAGAGTGTTCCTGTTGAGTTTTCCCCTCCTGGTCTGGGATTGGAGGGAGAAATCTTTGTCACTCCTATCTCCCCTGATGTTGTAGCCTAGCCTAGACCTAGAAACTCAGAAGATTTTCCTACCCCAAGATTTTCCATCCCTTCTCCTATTACTGTTTCTTTTATAGAAAGGGAAACATATGCGCCTTCTATCCCTATAGCCTTTTCTGCAAATCAACTATTGTTTCCTTTTCCTCCTGCAAACTTAGTTCCAGTCTCCCATGTTCGAACACCTTCTCCTCCTAGTTCTCCTCCACCTAATATCCCTATGGCAGGTTCTAATCCCCCTGTAAACAGAATGGATACCATTGTGGCTGTGAGGTATGCCCCTCTAGTTCTACCTCGGCCCTTGATTGCTCTCCCTGCCGAAGATTATCTCAAATACATGCCTAAATTCACTGGAGATGAGGACATAATTGTTGAAGAGCACCTTGCTTCCTTCTACAATTATGCAGACAACCTGAACATTGAAAATGAAGATGTCTGGATGAGAGTTTTCATCCAGAGCCTTGAAGGTGAGGTTAGGAAATGGTTCAGGGGACTTCCCCCTGGATCTATTGTTGGAATTGAAGCTCTAGATAATTATTTCTTGAGACAGTGGGGAGATAAAAAAGATTTCATGTATTACATGATAGAGTTTAGGTCCTTGAAGAAAAAAGAAGGAGAGTCTGGATGTACAATAAGATCCCTACTGAAATAAAACCCTCAGAAGCCTTTTCTAAAATTAATTATGCTAGTGCTTTTGACCCTTATTTCTACCTCCTGCTCAGAGAAAGAAGAGCTACTTCCTTGGCTAACATGCAAGATGCAGCCCTGGAAGTAGAATCCAATGTGTTGGCAGTTAACAGGCTCAGAAGCAAGTCTGACAGAGATAGAGGGAAAGGGAAGTCTAAGGCCTCAACCTATGTTTCTTCTACAGCTCACCCTCAAGTAGATGAATTGAAAAAAAAGATAAAGTCTCTATCTACAGAGATGGAGAAAATGAAGTTGGAGGGGAAAGAAACATATAGAAATCCTCAAAACACAGATAACAGAGGCAACTTCAGGAGACCGAACAACAGTGTTCCCCATATTATTCCAAGGGAGCAGAGGAATAGAGATAGATATGATCAGAGAATTCAAGCCCCCCTCCAAAATAACCTTGTTGTTGATGAGGAGAGGGGAGAAGAAGAGCTTGACCCTGGAATTCATTGTTTTGGAGATACCTCCCCTTTTCCCCATTTGAATCAAGCAGCATACGAAGAGTCTCTCATGAACAGTCAAATAAATGAGTTGAGCAAAGGGGAGAAAGCCAATAATAACAGTCCCAATAAATATAACCTTAGGTCAAAAAAGAAAGAAGAGAAGTCTGATTAGCCCCCCATGGAAGAGAAGCCTGCTAAACAAGCAACAAATATCACCAAAGAAAAGAAAACTTAGAATATCTTGCCAACAAAAAAAGATCCTGTCTCAGAGGTAAGGGAAATTCAAAAGCGTCCTCCCTCCTATAGCTTTGAACATGAAATTCAAAAAATCAGAATTTCTGTGCCCATTTCGGAGTTGGTCAAACATGAAGATTTCAAAAAATCCCTCTCTAAGATTTTGTAGCCTGAGCCATCTTACCATTCCGTAGACTCAGTCAACCTCCAAGATGAAAATCCAGCAATAATCCTAGGCCCTATGGTAGAATATAGAGATGATTCATCCCCTCCCTTCTACACATCCCTAAATATACCTGATAAGGTGCTGCACAATTGTCTGATGGGTTTAGGGGCCTCCCATAACCTCATGCCCAAAACTGCCATGGAGGATCTCGGGTTGGAAGTTACAAAGGCCTATCATGACTTGTACTCTTTTGACTCTAGAAGAGTGAAATATCTTGGAGTCATCAAGGATCTGGTGGTAACCTTGTTTCATCTGCCCATGAAAAGTGTGGTCATGGACATTGTGGTAGCTAATGTTCCTCCCAAGTTTGGCATGTTGTTTTCTAGATCATGGATAAAAAGACTTGGGGGAACCTTACATATGGACCTCACATATGCCACCATTCCAGTCTTTGGAGGGGAACATAGAAGATTGTACAGAGAGGCTCAGTTGGCTTACATTGTAAGTGATGAAGCAGATCCCACCAATCACCCCATCTTTTCCCTTGACATGGATTTGGGATCCAGCTTGTTGCAACTCACCAACACTCCTGAGGCTCCTCTTCAACTTAGAAAGAAACCAACTATCCCCAAGGAGGTTTCTCCTTCAACTACTTCTATGTGGAAAATGTTCTTTGATGGAGCTTCTTCTAAATATGGTGTAGGTGCTAGAATAGTTTTTGTTTCCCCTCCTCAGGAAACCATATCTCTATCATACAAATTAGAGTTTGAATCTACCAACAATGTGGCAAAGTATGAAGCTCTTACCTTGGGATTGAAAGCTGCAAAGGATATGGGAATAAAGGAAATATCAGTCTTTAGTGATGCTGAGCTGATCATCAAGTAGGCCAGAAACATCTATCAGGACAAGAATCATCGGCTGAGGAGTTACATAAATGAAGTATGTGACCTCATTGATAGTTTTTTCCTAGCCTTCAATATATCATTCATTCCAAGGGAAGAAAACATTGTGGTTGATTCTCTGTCTATTTCAGCAAGCAATTTCAAATTTCCCCTACCACCCAGGCTCAGGTATGACAAGAAGTGAAATACAGGCCCTCCATACCTGACAATGTCAAGCATTGGAAGGTGTTTGAGGATGATATTGAGATCAAAAGGTTCCTAGAGACTGTTGAAGAATTTTCATCACTGCATATTGATCAAGACTCTGCCTCTGAAGCAGGCACTCATGTTGATGCTTTTCTGAATAAGATTGTTGATCATCACATTGTTCAATTACCTAGAAATAATATTCGCAAAGGACTAGTCCCTTTGGAAATACTTTTTGATAGAAATGATGTGGCAGTAAAGGGCAGCCGCTCAAAGGATGATGCTGATACAAATGAGTGCAACATTGGCATAGAAAAGGAATGAAAGTTTGTCAAATTTTCAAGCAGACTATCAAAGGGGAAGAGGGATAAATATGTTGAATTATCGAGGGAGTTTGCTGATGTATTTGCCTGGACCTATGAAGATCTCAGAACATATGACACAACTGTCATTGAGCACAAGATCCCACTGAAAGAGGAGGCTAATCCATTTAGGCAGAATCTAAGACAGATTAATTCTATGTTTATGCCTATCATGGAGAGGGAAGTTAAAGAGTTGTTGGATGCCCAACTTATTGTCCCTTTGAGATATTCTGAATGGGTAGCCAATTTGGTCCCAGTGAGAAAGAAAAGTGGAGAAATCAGACTCTGTGTTGATTTCAAAAATCTGAACAGGAGTTCAAAGAAGGACAATTACCCCCTGCCCAAGATGGAACATATATTGTAGAAGGTAATAGGTGCATCCAGGATATCCATGATTGATGGATTCTCTGACTATAATTAGATTTTTGTCCTACCCAAAGACAGGGAAAAGACAACCTTCACCACTCCTTGAGGTACGTTCACGTATGCCAAGATGCCCTTTGGATTGATGAATGTAGGGGCAATGTTTCAGCGAGCTATGGACATAGCTTTCATTGGGAAGAAAGATCAATTTGTGGTGATCTATCTGGATGACATTACAATCTTCTCCAAGTCTAATAAAGAGCATTGCTATCATCTGAGGAAAGTTTTCTTGAAATGTAGAAAGTTTGGTCTCTCCTTAAACCCCAAGAAAACATTGTTTTCCATGAAAGAGGGGAAGTTGTTGGGACACATAGTATCAGATGAGGGGGTCAAGATTGATCCAAGTAGGGTAGAGGCTATTCATACCTTGTCACTTCCCAGGTCCAGAAAAGAAGTCCAGGATTTCCTAGGCAATATTAACTTTCTGAAGAGGTTTGTCTCAACTTTTTCTGAGTTGGTAAATCATATCACAACCATGCTCAATAAAGGAAATGAAGTAAAATGGACTGCTGAGCCTAAAGAATCCTTCAACCAAATTAAGAGGGCATTAACTGAGGCACCTGTGCTAATCAGTCCTGATTATTCGAAGGATTTTCTTATTTTCTCATTTTCTTCATTTGACACTATGGTAGTTGTTTTATTGCAGAAAAATATTGAAGGGTTGGAGCAGCCCATTTCATTTTTTAGCCAAGCATTGAGAGATGCAGAAATCAAGTATGAAATCATGGAGAAGCAAGCTTATGCCCTAGTGAAAGCTCTTAAATATTTCAAAGTCTATGTCTTTCACTCAAAGGTAATTGCATATGTTCCTTCAGCCTCTGTGAAGGAAATTCTTATACAACCTGACATGGATGGGAGAAGGAGCAAGTGGATTGCCAGGATCCTTGAGTTTGATCTCAAAATAAAGCCCACCAAGCTAGTTAAAGGACAAGGTTTAGCCAAGCTGTTGGTTGAATCCAATTGTAAGGCTTTCGGGGTAAATTTCATCCACACTTGCTCAGAAATTCAACAGGCTGATTTATTTGATGGGAGTCCTCAAGAAAGTCCTCCATTAGCAAAATGCACCTGGTATGGAGACATTATATATTTTATGCACAAATTAAAGCCTCCTGATGGAATGGGAAAGAGTAAGGTAAGAGCTTTAAAGCTCAAGGCAGTCAGATATTTCCTTATTGAACAAGTCTTGTATTAGATAGACCCTCTGGGAGTGCTTCTGAGATGTCTAGACCCACAGGAGGCCCAAAGAGTTATGCTTGATTTCCACAATAGCCTATGTGGGGGACACCATTTTTGGAATACCAAAACCTACAAAATTATTAGAGATAGGTACTATTGGCCCACCTTATTTAATGATGTCTGCAGAGAAGTTAGAGCCTGCAACAAATGTCAAAAATTATTAGGAAAGGAGCAACTTAAATCTCTACCACTAAAGCCTGTAGTAACCTCAGCACCCTTTCAGCAATGGGGACTAGATTTCATTGGAGAGATTCATCCTCCTTCAAGTGGTCAACACAGGTGGATCCTGACTGCAACAAATTATTTTACCAAGTGGATAGAATCTATTCCCACCAGGATCACTTCACACAAGGTAGACATTAACTGCCTGAAGGATATCATAGCAAGGTTTGGCTGTCCCAATAGAATTGTCACTGATAATGCTGCTTCTTTCAAGTCTGAGCCTTTGGTCAGATTCTGTGAGCAATTTGGGATCTCACTGATTCATTCTAATCCCTATTATCCCCAAGGAAATGGACTGGCAGAGTCTTCCAACAAAAGCTTGATCAAGCTCATTAAACGTTTTTTGGAAGAAAATAAGAAGTCATGGGATTCAAAGATAAAATTTGCTTTATGGGCAGACTGAGTGACAACAAAGAGGTCCCTGGGTACCTCCCCTTTTCATCTTTTTTATGGGAAAGAAGCCATATTTCCCACTCAGCTGGCTCTACCGGTAGCGAAATTCTTTCAGGATTATCAAGGAGAACCTCACAATATGATCAGAAGAATTCATCAATTGGTGGAGGTCTAGCAGACTAGAGAGTAGGTCATGGGAAAAGATCATGACCTTCAGCAAAAGATCAAGCAAGCCTTTGACAGGAGGGCAAGAAAAGAAGATTTCCAGTTGGGAGATCTAGTGCTCAAGTGGGATGCACCCAAACAGGATAGAGGAAAGCACACTAAGTTTGAAGCCCTCTGGATTGGATCTCTGAAGTGTTCTTAAATAATACCTACAAGTTGCAAGATTTGGAGGGTAGGGAGGTTTTTAATGGCCCTGTGAATGGGAATTTCTTGAAGAAGTGTTTTGTTTGAGCCATAACTGGCTCCCCTGTGTCTGTAAATATTGTTTTCTTGTTTGTTTTTTGGCTTTAATAAAGACTCCACTACGCAATAACAAGGCACTAGAGCTGCGCGTTCTTGGTTGCTCGCAGGGAGCATGCCATTGCCCATGGAGCCTAATGTTATCACATAATCCTGTCTAGACCTCAGGGCCTGTGTTTTCTTCCCGTGTCTGCAATTTTTGCTTGCCAGTTTCCTTTCTGTAGACCTGCTCGTGGTTCCTTTTTCCTATCCCAACATGTATCTTTCTTTTATTTGCATTTTTCTTTCTTGATCGACCAGTTCTTTGTTGGAAGATTGGTTGTTGTCAATGATGTCAACCCTAGTCATGGGTTTTGGACCACAAGATTGATGAAGTTATTTGGACATGAAGGAAAATGCACATGTAGATACAACACCCATGGATGGATAGTATACATCATTCNGAAGGAAAATGCACATGTAGATACAACACCCACGGATGGATAGTATACATCATGCTCTTTCCGTTGGTATGTGGAACGTCACGTGGATCCTCATGGTTGAGGAGAAATGAATTTTTGAAGATGACAAAGTGAATTGTACATGTAGGCCCTGAAGACAATTAAAGAAAAGAATTACAAAATAAGAAAGTGTCAGGTCGGCCCTAATGTTAAAAGGAAGTGACATAAATGGTATAA
>JASDQU010421373.1:0-10143 GCA_032191745.1 Picea mariana
GAATCATATCAATCAATTACTTGACATCAACCAATGACATCAATCAAACCAAACCATTTACATCAATGACATATGATCCAACAATCTCCCAAGTAATCAAACCATTGGCATCAATGACAAACCATTGGCATCAATGAAAACATGATCCAACAAAAATACCAGTAGTATTGTGGGCCTACAGGACCACATTCAAGACTTTGATAGGAAACACGCCATTCATATTAGTATATGGACAAGAAGAAGTGGTTCCATTAGAATTTATGGTACCGAGTCTACACATAGCGATGATTACAAACATGACAGAACGAGGCACAATATAGGATAGTTTGAATCAATTGATGATCATGGAGGAAGATAGGATCCTAGCAGGGTTCCACCAACAAGTTCAGAAAGAAATGGAAAAATCTTGGCATGACAAACACATCAAGAAGAAAACTTTCAAGGAAGGATACTTAGTGTTGATGTATGACATTAAATCCATTCAGTATCCTGGAAAGCTTAGAATGCATTGGTTAGGCCCATACAAAGTAAAAACTACCACACATGGGGGAGTTATACAGTTGAAGAACTTAGGAGGTGCAGAACTTAGAGGGATGATCAATGGGAGTCGATTGAATTTGTACAAGGACATTCGATCACCCACAACTTGAAAGTCACCACACAATTTAAAAAAAAGGGGGGGGAGGGGGGGAGCAGTATATAAAATGGTACCAAAAGAGTTACAGTACGTCGAAAGGAGAAGGATCACTCACACTTGGGAATATGAGCCTAACAAAGACAATTCCAAAGGTCATTTCAACACGAAAACAAGTGGAAAAGGAGGAGATGGAAAAAGAAGTGCTAAGTGATGAAGACTAGTGGAATTGAATGGTGAAACGACTGAAGGGACATCACATTAATCATGCCAACTGGATATGGAAATGGAAAGTAATGGAAAGTATTAAGGAACCAGCGGTTCATTGAATCTATAATAAAGGTAACGTATTCGACAAGCTTCACATGACACCCATACAAAGATGGGACACAGGAGAAAAAATGTTATCACAAAATTGGAAAAGACATAGAGTGATAGAGAAAACATAGTAGAGAGTGAAGTTTGCAAAGGTTGCAAAGGCTACTGAGCTTGGTAAACGAAAATGTTTTTACACAATGGCACCACCTAAATAGGGAAACCCAAGCCAAACTTTCAAACAACCCAGAGTTAGGACCAGAGCACAAACTTAATCGCAAGAAAGCAAACAACAACCATCTCCACCGCTAGAAGTTGTCAATGTGGACGAAATATCATCACCGGATACAACACCAGGAAGCACAAAACTCGTGGTAGAGGAAACCCAACAGACAACACTTGTGGGCATGGACATTGATAGGCCAGAAGAGGGGCAGGGAATATAGAATGAGGACACAGACAGTCAAGTGCAACCAGAAAACCCTATAGAATCTGTAAGAGTCAATGGGATGGATCCAAATTAGGAAGAAACGATCAAGCAAAAAGAGTCGCACACAACCGTGTCGGAACACCCACAGGAGGGAGCAGTGGAAGATGTCCCTGGCCAACTGGAATAGTATAACTAAGAACGACCAATGGAGGCTAGAACTTCGAGTTAGCCACCACCATGAAAGGACAAGTAGAAGGTACCGAGGTCAATGCATAGACAACCCACCGCAACAATTATTTTTCCAAGCACCCAAGAAGGGGTACGGGTAAAAAACAATTTTTTAGATTATGTAGAAAAATTAAGGTAATCATACCACGATGTAATGGACATGGACAAGTTCCCGGAGTTCACTAAGATGGTCTAACTATAGACTGTGGGTGTGGATCCTTTTGGGGAACCAATTCATCAACCAGTCCAGTGGACAGAAGGACTGGAAAAAACTGGGATTTTAGGTATATTGGACCTACCACACTTTGGCAGAGGCCAGTATGCAAACAGTTTATTCAAGCAGTTGATGGTGATCACACATGGCGGAGATCTATGTCTCTACAAGCTCGTCTCAATAGACGTAGAGCTCATTGTTCACATCATAGGGATTCCATCACGGGGCATGGATCCCGCAAAATTCCTCGAGGACAAAACAAAAGAGAAAACACTAGCCGAGGAGATGAAAAATGAATACGGCACCGAAAGGGGGGACGTGCGGAATCATTATCAAGAATATTAGTGACATCGCAAAAAGAATGGCCACAAAAATTATGGCTTGCAAGTTGCTCAGAAAATGCCACAAGGAGGAATTCCCAGCAAGGTTTTTCACAGATGAAGCATAGTGTGTCGAGGGCACCACAATCAGTTGGGTCCCATATTCATTGAATCTGTTTCTAGACGACTACAAGGATGCACAGGATCTAGGGACATAATTTCATTATTCATGGCTAATCATTCTAATATACATCATGGGATGGAAGGAACGGAACTATGCATTTTTTTCCACCAGACCCAAACCGAATCACGGAGCGAGATACTTATCGATTGGAGTCTCTTCAGACACCAAGAATAGAAGAATGAATGCAGCTATATTCGAAGGATATCTCTGCAACCTACAGGAGACCATTGCCAACATTTACAGGATAACACCTATTAGCACAGGGGTAGACCTAGGGTTTAATGCTACAACAGCACACCAACAAAACCCTAAATACTGGCCCTTTTGAAAACACCTGCGAAGCAGATGAAGTCTCACTCGAGGTAGAGGCAAGGGTGGTTGTAGGACTTAGATGTCTGCAACCTTAGCTGGGACACATATCTATGATTCTAACACTTAACAGAGAACTTAGTAGTTATATTTATCAATATTCAGTTCTTAGTTATAGCGCAGTTAAACCCTAATCATAGTACAACGCAGTGGTCAACCAGATATGGCATCTAGCAGCACTTAGCATGATGGAACAGATTAGATCTAGCAGATTCAAGCACTAAGCACATTCATATAAGTCAAATCTAACATCCATATACATCATTATCATAAAGCATAAACAAATCTATCTATCTATATCAAAGCACTTAGCAAGTAAATACATAAACACATCAACACATTACACAAAGCAGAGAAACAAATCATATACGTGGTTCACCCCCACCCTAGGGCTACATCCACCAACTCTTCTTCTTTATTATCTTCTTCAATATGTTACATGCAGAGAGCCTCAAAATTCTACTCTGCATAGGATAGGATATGTGTGCAACTCACTAGATCCTCCTTTCCCAAGTAGATCTAAGCATGCATCCTTCCATGGCCTCTTACAATGACTTGCACTTAGCTCTGCAAGTCTCACACAGTATGCACAAAGAAATTACAATCCTTCAATCACATAGATCTAGCACTTATCCATTCATAACTGCTCTCTTATTACATTTCCTAGACATCTATTTATATTTTACAAAATAGGCCTAAACATGCTTAAACCCATGAGTCGACATCCCATACTCGTTACATAATCCCAAATAACAAAAAGGACCCAAAAAGGGGCTGAGATCCTACAATCTGCTTCATCTTGCGCTCCTCCTTTGACAGGATGTCAAAGTCCCAAAATAGGTCAAACTTGACCAAGGATCTCCCAAAACTTGGTCAAGGGCCAACAGGCCCCCAACAGTCACCTGTGACTCATCCCTAGTCACTTTGATCTTGGTAGTTCTGCTTCGAAAACCTCAATCTTGGCTCGATCTTCTTCGACTTGTTGTTGTGCCATGGATTTTTGTGCAATGAACTCTTGGATGACTACCTCATTCACAAGTACCTCTAGGCGTTGTTCAGCTATAGTGACAACCTGCTCCAATTCTGCTCCTTGGCCTTCGAGCTCTGTGAACAATTGGTAAGCCTTATCTTGTACAGGTTGGAGCCTCTGAGTTACTTCCATAAATTTTCTCTGGATAGTGTGGATCTGATTATAGGCAGTGCATTTCTCTTGGGAGTGCTGCATTCTCTCCACAGCTGATAGGGGCTTCAATTGTGCTTGTATCGTTTTGGCCTCATACTTCACCTCTTGGAGCTGCAACTCCAGTGCCTTCAGTTCTATCATCTCAGTGAGTTTCTTGTAGATATGGGCACTACAATCAGTAAGTTTCTTACATTCCATAGAAAGGGATTTTATACTCTCAACTGCACTTCGATAAGTTTCTTCTCTTTGATCCCTTACATCCTGTTGAGTCTTGGGCACTACGCGGAGCTCTAAGTCTACTATGCATTGTTGTAGCTGCTAGATAACTTCTATGAGATGCTCTACTTATTGTGTGACTCAATCCTCTACATTTATTTCTAATTCTATCATAGAGCGAAGTGCTCTGTTGACCGCTTCTTTCACTTTGAGTTGCTTTGTGAGAAACTATTGTTTTCCTTGTTGTATCTGTACTTTTTCTTTATCAAACTTTGCTTGTGTTATCACCCTATAAGCTATAGGATCAACTAGTGACTGGAATATTATCTCTCTCTATGGTTTTTGTTGACAAATGATTTTTCATTCTACAAATAATTTGAAAAAGAAAGAAAAGAAAAGAAAAAGAAAAGAGGGCATAAAATAATTTCAATAAAAGCCCCATGCAATAATAGTAACTTGGTCCATACCTTTCAAGCATGGCCAAGTTATTTTTAAATTGATGTTGATAGGATTAGTGAATAAGCTTGGATAAATTGTTCAATCTTAGCCAAGCGATCTAGGGTATATTAGTGAATAAATCTGGCCAGACTGTCTAATCTTGGTCAGATAGCCCCAGGGTAGAGTAAATTCTTAACCCAACAGTCTAATCTGGGTTAATTGTCATAAGAAATTAGGTTAGAAAATAGGCTAGTGTCCTTACTTAACAAAACCAGCTTGATGATCAATGTTACACCATGATTTGGATACCTAAAAGGTTGTTTGGCTAACCACTTCGTGGTGTAGACATGAGAAGCCTTGGGAAAAAACCCGTGAAATGCACTTATCCTAAGTTTCTCGGCACATGTATGTTCCATGCCCCACTTATGCTCCGTTCATATATCAATGGTCCGGATGATTGCACCCAAATCTACGGTGAACATATTTTTCTGAACCCCCCCGACCGTTCTATCTTTAACGGAAGGGGGGGCGGGGGGTCCAGAATTTCTGATAAGACTTGCACGCATCTGGACAGCTCAAGTTTAAGCGTGCAGATCTATGATCAATATTGGATTCCGGACCCCCCCCTCATCCGTTCCNTGCACAAATCTGTGGCCAAGAAAAAAGCGCACAGATCAACGGCTCAAGGTGTTTTTTGGACCCCCCCGATTGATCTACTTTTAACTAAGGCGGGGGGTCCAGAATGGAATCTTTCCTCTGGCGGGCCCCTATCTATACGTGGCATTAATCTATCAGTCCTGAATCCCACCACCTCCTACCATCTGACATACCTTCATCACTTCCTGATTTCATCATCCACCTTTTCCGAAAGAACCATGTCCCATAATTTCTATCAGTCCTTCCCCCTCATTCGCTCGTGGCAAGCCCCCTCACCATGATTTCTAACCCAATCGGTAACCACCACTTCATCTATTCGTATTCCCTCAATTGTCATCACCTGCCATCTAACATTCTAAATGATTCATTGGCTATTTATTACTGGATAACCTATCCATTAACCAGTCGACCTATCTCCCGCGCCCAACGGACATTCGTTTACTCAAAACTACCCTCACTCTTCCTACTTTCACCATTTACCCACTCATCGCACCAGAGAAATTTACACTTTTTTATCCACCGTTACACTCAGTTTCCCCCATCTACAGTCGTCCTCTCTAACATTGTTTTTCTTGTAGGTACTGTTGCAGTAATGGCGCCAAAGTCAAAACAAGTAGAAGGAGAGGAGAATTTGTTCCTCCTGCCTCCTATCCACCTTGACAGGATTCCACTGGCTGACAAAGATCGCTCAATCGTAGATACAAAGTGCGCTTTCGATTTCACAGACCTTCAGTCATGGCTCAAGGAAGTTTTCCTAGAACAGAGTGATGAAATTGGACTCTGGGAGTCCAACTTACCCCTATATCTTTTTCCTCAGATTCACCCTTTTCCAGAGCTTTCCCTCAAGTGCTAAGCCCACTACATTCCCAAGTAAAGAGTCATCATTTCCTTGTCTGGAGAAATTCTGTTCCTTATCACGCCTGAAACCATCGACCAAATGATGCAAATCCCCCGAGCTGAATTGGCATCACCTTTCAACCTTGAAATTCTCATAGAATTATACCAAAAAATGACCTTCCCCCAAAGAGCTCAAATATTTGAGCTTTTCCTCCCGATATCCACTCAATTTCCCTCCACAAATCCCCCTTATCCTTCTTCCATGTTTTCGACCAAAGGAAACCATATCATCTCGTCCCTATGCACCTTGTTGGGATACTATTCAGATCAGTGGGTAGATGAACCCATTCTAGGATTTTTATCCATTTTCTCCACCGACGAGAAGCCCACTACCCAATTTGACTTCAACACGTTCCTAGCAAACAATATTCACGAACAGTTCCTCAATTTTTCCACAGAAGGCATGTTCCATTATTCTTCCATACTAGCGTACTTGTTCATTTTCTTCCAAGCGGACAAATTTTCTTTTTCCATGTATAAGATGGATGGAGATGGTATACCCCAGGAAACGACCGCATGGACCTCCTTGCTCAAGCATAACTCCACAGAGTTCAGTTTCAAGGAGTTCATCGACCAATTCTACCACCCAGTGGTAAGTATGCTTAGCGGCAGGCCCGAGCCTAGGATAAATGATGAAGTTCAGAGGATCCTGCATCTCTCAGATCACACAAAGACATGTGATTGGTATTTATACCAAAATCACACTAAGATTAGAGTATATGGGTGCGATTTGGCACCGTATAAGCTGCCCAAATACCTGCCTGTCAGAATTTTTTCCCTGGAGTACATAAGGCAGATGATAAACTCTAATGATATTCACTTCGTGTCACTAAAGAAAAAGAAACAACTCAGAATCAAAGGGAAGATTGGCTCTTTCATTTGCAACAATCATGGTGTTGGAGAAGAAGTAGATAGGCTGCTGAAGGAAATGAAGTTCTTCATGAGTTTCCCATGGCATTACAATCCGTGTGGGATTATCTCTGAGATGAGGGTGAAAAACAAGAACATCCCATATGTCCTTGAATCTAGGCCTGAAGTCGAGAAATTTGCAAACCAGACAGTATGGGAACCTAAAACTTTGGTCAAAGAAGAACAATAGGATCCCCCTGCCACTGTATCACAAACAACCACCCCACAGGTTCCGAAAGAGAAAAGGCCTAGGAAAGATGTGTCTTCGTCTGTCACTGAAGTGTCGTCAGAAGAATTCCAGCTGCATACCAAGAGGTCTAAAACCTTTTCATCTCCTGACTCGACTGGGGAAAAGGAAGTCCTGTCTACTATAATGACCAAGGTTGATAGGCCACCCCTTAGGGCAAGCCTCCATCATATCATAACCTCAGCGTTGTCGAAGAAATCTACAGATACTCCATCGACCACCCAGCCAGGCAAGGTACAATCAAAGCTGAGCATCTTTGAAAAATATGATCTGATCAAGAAAAGGAACTAGACCCTAACCAGTAGCACTTGGGCCCAGTTCTGGAAGGAGACGTCGACTACACAACATAGGCTGCTATCAGCATTTGACACTGAGAAGGGTAGAATGCATATGGCATTCCTCCAAGCACCAGTGCCAGATCCAAAGGTAATCTTTGATTACAAAAGGGCCACCTTTGAATTCCAGACTAAGGATGTGCATCTGGTCGATCAGATGGATTTTCACAAGCAAACAGGGGAAATGGTCTTCTATACGCTGGCACATGATTCCACTACTACGTCCAAATTGCCAGTGTCCCTGAACAACGTCCAAACATAGTTGAAGTTTGAGAATATATCATCCTTTGCCAAGGACAAAAGGATCAAGACTTTGGAGGAATTGGTTCTTAATATTGGGTACGATCCCTCGAACGTGAAGGCATTCAAGGAGATGATTAAGAAGAAAAATGCTGACATAGCCTCCTTAAGGAAAAAAATGAAATTGTCACCAATAGAGGATTCACAGGCGAAGGAGATAGCAGAGACAGAAGGAGAAAAAGATGAAATGCTCAAACTACTCATGAAGCAGAATGCACAACTAAAGGAAATGGAAGCTGAGATGGAGAAGCTAGTAAAAGAGAAAGAACAACTGAAGCCAATGGAAGTCATTCCATTGATTTTCATTCCAATTTTGGGAGTGAGCACAATGTCAATGACAGAAGTCTCATCCGCAACTCCACTGACATCCCTAGAAAAGACAGCCGAATTGGCTAAATCTATGGAAAAGATGAACATGCAGGAAACAGAGATCAGCAGGCTCAAAAAGGAGATTGAGAACCTTCAGAAACTCAAATATTTCTTTCAGATCAGCCTCTCTAAGGAAAAGCAGGTGTCAAACAAGCTCAAACAAGAGTTACAGCAGCTCCGGAAGCAAACTGTGGCAGGTAAAACTTTGGCCGAGGTTAAAGAAAGTGTCTGGACAGACATCACCAAGTCTATGAACAAGATATGGCCCATGATACAGAGCATGTTTGAGCAGAATGAATTGGTGCAAAGAAGCAAACAGGCCATTGAGAATATCAGATCAGAATTGGGAGAGATGCCAGCACAAGCTAACGAAATCATCAAGTTCCTAAATTCTAATACTAGGGAGGAGATGGAAGAGCTGAAAATTGAAGATAGAACAGAGACCATCCTTGAGGTCAAGAGAGTTTTGACCAAGAGAGGATTAATGCTTCAATTGGAAGAAAAGGTTCAGGTCATGGACCTAGGGGTACAAAGGTTTTTTAGTAAGATTGAGGCTCTACAGAAGAGAGGTCTTCCTGTTCTGAAGGTAATCAATGATAAATTGAGGACACTCCCAGACTACAAAAAGAGACTAGCCAATGTTGCCAAGGACAGTTCAAAGTTTTCAAGAATTCAAGGCAGCATCACTGGAAAGGCGTTTCTAGATGCACTTCAGTGGGACATCAGTATTCAGCATGAAATTCGATACATTTTTGTCACCAAACCTACCTTCGCCAAGTACATAGAAATGGATGAAGTTTATCATGCAGAGGCCTCACCAACGGTCCACCCAGAAAACAACATGCAGTTGTGGCACATCATCAAGCAGTTCCTATATTTGTGAAATTTGTTAAGTTAGTTAGGCTAAAAATAGTTTTAGCATGTCCTGGTCATTAATGACAGGATCATTTGTAATTTTGTGTTATTAATACTTCATCTTTCGAAGTATTGAGGTTTGTTGATCTTCACGCCCTGAAGCTATCAGACTATAATATTTTTGAAGAGATCTCCCATTAATACAAAGAGGCAGTTTACAGGATTCTTGTGTGTATTCACTGGTGATGTTTTTCTCTCTAAGTTAAATGTTATTCTCGCTTTGTTATCACACTGTTTCCTAAATCTAATCTTTGGAAGTAACGAACGTTGCAGGATTTATCTCGTATACCATGTTTCTGACTCAAAATATTTAAGTGTTTATCTTCTCATTTTACAATAAAGAAATTCTTAAATGCTTCTTTGTTGTAATTGTTTTTCTCATCTTTTCTGCTATTCCCCATTTATGCTACTAAAGAATCCAGTGATTATATTATCTCGCCCTGTGAAAGGTTCCTTTGTTTTTCTGGTTCGGATTTCATCTTTACGATACAGACCCCATAGCCCAATGGATGTATAAACTGTCTCAACCAACTCGACAAACACTACAATAACAAAACCGACTTATTTATCTACCTAGCCTAATATTTAAAATTCGAAACATATTTAAATCATATAGAGAGATCCCTCTCTGAAGTTGGAAGGGCTAGATCCCAGCTTCAAAAGCAGTTGGATAAAGTTACCTCTCATAGATTTCTTCTTCTGAACAACCTCTAGGAAATTTACAGAGTGCTAACATAGTGGCGACTCCACTGGGGACGAATAGAACTAGAAATTTATAGCTTCACGTTTTCTTTTCCTTAGAAGAAAAGCTTGTTCCTAAAATATTGAAAATTTGAGAAAAAAGTAATGTTTAGAGGTTGATTAAAATTTGTACATATTAGCCCGCAGGGGTGTAGACCGATTGGCAAGTGCCGTGTAAATGAAAGGAACTATGTAAAATGAGGTCTCAAGGTCGATTCTCACCCCGATTTACTTGGAGGGCG
>JASDQU010421374.1:0-10142 GCA_032191745.1 Picea mariana
GGTAGCCATGGTTCTATCTTATCCCGAGCATGGGTATGCCCACCTCGGTGAGACATTTGTTATTTTGCAGACGACACCTCCTGATTCCTGATTCTTGGGCTCCCTCATTCAGCATATAAGTACAGATTGGTAAAATATTGGTAATGTATTTCGGCTATCAGATGCTCTTATGACCTCACACATTAGGGGGCATCTGTTATAACCCTAAATTGCACCACACATGCTTACCTGGCATCAGGCCAACTCATATCCCTTCATTGCCAAAACATCTGCTGAACAACCTCTTTAAAAATCCTCTTGGGAAAGGTACACGCACCCTAACCCACTACTGCACGCGTGTGAACGTTGTAAGGCCTACTACAGCCCACATTTACCTAACAAAGCACAAAAACAAGAAAGTTTCCAATGGGACAAAAAACTATGGGTCAGTTAACTGAAACTCCCGACCATGCATGGCCGAGAGTTCGTCCAAAACCCTAGCTCCTTCTAGCCTATAAAAGAAGGGGTAGGGGTACTATTTGGAAGAGGAAAATTATAGCAAAGAAACTCTGCCCATTTGCCAAATCAATTTGTCCCAACCCTTTAGCCTTTCCTCAAGCCTAAGGAGAATTAATGCAAAGCAGTTGGAGGACAAAAGAAGAGGAGGAGCCCAGGATCAGGATCAAGGAGCGGTGGCCGGTCTCTATCATTATTGTAAGTTGATTCATCTTGAGATTAATAAAATAATACTTTTCCCGTCCCAATGCATGAGTTATATGTGATTTGTGTAATTTATGCTTAATTTCTAACCCTCAAGTAGAAAAATAGCATGCATTCGTAGTGTTTTGTCTTGATTGCAGGTTAACTTTGGAAGGAGAAGCGCAAGTAAGCGGGCAAAGCGTAATGGAGGATATACACCAAACATCAGTAAAAAGGTTAGTAGTTCCTTTCCATGCATGTGTCTTGAAAGAGGGGTTTAAGTTTTGGGTGGTAGGTTAAAAGGTCATTTCTTTAAGGTCAAAATCTGCATGCAAACCTAACCCTATTTTGCTAGTCCGTAGGGTATTATTTCCCAACAACAATACTTCCTCAATATACTATTATAAGACATTTTTCATTTGACATCAATCAACATCAATCATTTGGCATCAAACCTTTGACCTTTTACATCATTCAATCATCCTTTGGCATCAATCAATCCCTTGACATCAATTAATTAAACCTTTGGCATCAATGACAACATGATCCAACAATCTCCCCCTTTGGCATTGATGGCAATACCAACATTGATGTCAACACCAATAATTGATGTCAACATGTAGACAAGGCATTGTGTTGATGGGCGTAAGTGACACACTGTCAACAGGAAGAATAGATCCAGACTGGGGTTGTCTAATTAACCCAAGACGTTTGGTGTGATCTATTTTGATGGGTTTAATGGCTTTGTTAGACAACTAGGGTCCTCAAACAAAGAAAATGAATAAACTACACTAAATCTAAAACTAAAATACTATATACTTTAATCTAATTATTTACAAGTGTTTCCAAAAATATAAATATGTGATTATAAACATAGTATTTACAAAATGCAAGTTTTTGGTGAATGCTTTGCAAAATCAATGTTTGGTAATTGTTTTCGAAAGTAGATAAAGAAAGCACATATTTTTATATTTTCTGTTTTATAATCTAAGATCTAAGAACTTAAAAAGATACTAATAAAACATGATTTGAAACAAGGATAGAGTAATGGCCACAACCAATTTAAATTGTCTTGTTTCGCTAATAAACAAAATAATAACATAAATTAAATGCAAATAAAGCTAACCTGAGATTAGTTTCATACTGTGTCTATGTCTCTGTGCGATCCAAACCTCCAGCTATCTTGCCTGTGAGAGAAATCTACGACAAGCTTGTACTAACATCTCCTGAATAAACTCAAGGTGTTTATTGACAGCTAGGATATAAGAATAGAGTAGAAAAAATGTAGATCTAGTGACCTTGTGATTATGAATGATTACAATAAAATAAATTTTAATATGAAACATTCATTGGATACATCAGCTAAACATCAAGCATAAGTCATGATATTAAAGTTGAAATAACAATCAAATATATAATATATGAAATAACAAGTTATAGACAAAATTTAAAGAACTGAATAAAATGAAACATTCTATGAAAATGAGACTAAAGCTGCATAACATATCAATGTTCCATAATATAAGAGGCAAAACATAAGTGGAACAATGTCACGCTGGTCTAAAGCCGAAATGTGAAACACTTGTCCATTCAGTTATGAGAATTACATGTCCATAATCTGTTCCAATCAAAGATGTATTTCACTAACAAAGTGAATAGTATTTAAAGTAATCTGAGATCCACATACTCATATCTCATAGGATACAGATGGATCTCCCAAAATCAAGTAATATTAAAAAAATAGTGGATTGGAAACCACTTATAACAGAGTTGGTTTATCCAAAAATAAATCAAATTTTTTCTAAGACATAAGGAAAGAGAAGCTACTAATCATTATAATTGAAAATATTAACTCCAAATAATCAACAACAGAATCTCCCAATCCCTGAGAAAAGCAACGACAATTCGATAAATTAGAACAAACAATTACTAATAACTAATTTTTATTTAAAAGAGATTTGGCTACAAAATCGAAGATTCTATAGCCAGTCTTAATTTTAGTAAATGAAATCAAAACTTCAAGTCTACTTATTTTGAATTTAAACAACAGAAATAAAACGAAAAGAAAATCAAATTGTTTACCATTAAAATTTAACTAAAGAGGGGTCAAAGAGTTTAGAATTTATTATTGCCTTGACACTAGTCGCATTCTTGATGATTATGTTTCCAGATGTCTTGATGTGTTTAGTCTTCCTCTCTGCATTCGCCTTGAGATCAAAGTTTTATTTCTTTAACAAATCATTCTGAGCAATAAGAGTTTTAATTCGGTCCTGTAAGAGAGGGACATCGATGTAATAATGCTCAACCCAATTGAAACAGTCATCACAATGAACAGGAGAGGTGGCAGGTCAATGAATGATACAGTCGACCACAGGTACATCAGTCTTATCTATTGTTTGTTTTAGATCTTTCCTAATACCAGAGAACCCTTCTTTACCTTTAAGGCGTGGTGGAAAATTTGTTACAAAATCATAAGGCTCAGTAGGAAATACATCCTCCCTCATGGAATCTTGAAATTATGGATCTTCCCGAACTAGAAAATATTCTATCTCAGGATTCGAACCCTCATCGATCTCAATTGGATTGATCGAGCTCAAATGAGTATAGTTTCGGCTCCTTATCCTCCTGGAGATTAGGCGACCTTCTTTCTTGTTCTTGAAACCCAAATCTATGCACTGTGGTTTTGTTCCTTTACAAAGTCTTTTGGCCTCTGATTTAACAATAACATTTAGGCTAGCATCACCCAAAGGCAAAAGAGGGTCATTTCCATTCAATTCATCAGTTTCTTGCTCTAGAAATATGGCAGGTGAAAGATTACATAGCGATCCTTTGACTGGAGGGTTTTTGTTAGTGAGCTCTGGTTCATTAATTGGAATTTCGAACTGATCTTTAACCACTACCTTATCTAATCTAGGGTTTTCTGTTAAACGAGGGTTTACTGTAAGATCGGCTTGAGCGAAACCATTCCTCATTAAAAATACTTCCCAACTGTCAGCTATGGTTGACAAATGATGTATCAACAAGATTTTAACCAACCCATGATGGAACAAGCTCGAATTTACACCTTGTCTCTTGTATCGCTTAGCCATCTTATAGAGACTCATCAATAAATAAAATGTCATATCTAAATTGAAGCCTATGAAATTCATGAGCAAACAAATATGGTAGAGAAATATCAGTCTGTATCAAACCTTGCAAGTAACAAATTGTTTCAGAATTAACAACAAATTGTTCCATCTATGTTTTAGTAAGGTGATAGGAATACCTTTTACACAATAGTTGGTTTTCTGAGAGGTCATGAACAAATTCCATGAGACTTATTCTATCTTGGTGTTTTTAAACCATCTCTCACCCTTCGATGGGATCCCTGTATCTTTTCTAACGAAATATTTTGTCAACTCTAATTGTAAGTCTCCTATCTTAGCTACTCAACCCGTCAAAGGTTTGTGCGAAGGATTTTTCTAACTGCAAATTATAACCCTCAAATTTCTTAAGGAATATATCCCAGCCAAGACTCTTTAGGTCTTCAATCACATCGTCATGGGAAAGCAAGGACTGGCATCCGTTCGACTCTATGCGAATGACTGGTGCCATGACTACTGTAACCAAAATGCAACAAAGATTACTTAGAAAGGTTTTGGGTTTGAATCGTGTGAGCAACAGACACAAGTCCGAATGGAGAGTGGAAATATGAAAATAGCAGAACCGGTATGTTATCATAACTCAGATAGTGGGAACGAAAACCAGAGGGTTCGTTGTATCCTGTATCATCTCTTGTGATGAGTGATAAAACTATAGAGCACCAAACCCTATGAAGATAATGAATGGGTTCATTAATATGTTGAGCCAACAATGTGAAGTGAGGATGTGAGTACAACAGATCTGTATTCATTTGTATGACTGTTGGTACGACCATTGAATTTGTGAGAGGGCTATAAAAAATATCAAAGGCTCTTCACAAATTGAAAATAAACTATCAAACCATATAATAACCATATTAAAATCAAAACATCGAAAATAGATCACTCAATTATTAGATTTGGATTTCAATTAAATATGGGTGGCTTTTTTAAAAAGATGTTTCTAAGGCACAAAAAATTATAACACCAACCTAAATTTTATGTTTAATTCATGCACAATCATGAATTAAACATAAAACAAAAACAAAAACAAAAATGCAAACAATAAGAAATTAATAAGGGTAGATTTTAATCCAGTAATCATCTCAAAACTCTCAAAAAAATGTTTACAAAATTGAGGTGATGGCAGCTACAAAAAATGTAATTTCTTCTGATCATGTTAAATATCAAAATCATGTGTGGCTGCCAACAATGGCGACGTACTGGATGGAGAAGTTATCTCTGCATCACCAGAAAATTCATGTTAGGATGAATCAGAAAGAGTGAAAATTTAAGAAACGGTTGACAGCAAGTCAAACATTCTGATAAAAAATCAGAAAATAACATAGCCTAGCGTCAGACGTGTTCTATCAAAATGCAATCTGGTATCAAGTTTTGATTACAAGTGAAACAACGTTTAGGCAACCGACTCCGATACTGTTGACAGGGCCACTGCTGCCAGTAAGCGTCCATAGCCTTGGCAAGGATGTCATTTAACCCACTGTAACACCTCTATCCTGTCCAAAATTCGTCCATTCAAGATAAAGAACATATTTACTTTTGATCAATTCCAAAAGACATACCTGATAATTTTCTTGAACCTGGCATCGCTTCGCTGCCAATAGGCCTATTCAGTACCTCGACAAAGTTTCCTTGGCATCATGCATGAATTTACCTGTTGCCAACAGACCTGTTCAGTGTCTCGGCGGGTTTACAAACACTTCCCACACCTTGCAGTGCTTTCAACTCTCTAGAATTTTGTTTACAATTTCACATAAACATTATGATATTCAAGAGAGCGGGGTGACGCTAAAAATTTCAGATTTCAAAAACAAAACTTGATCTTTTCCAACTTATTTTATCATTTGACGACCTTCACCATGATCAGGACAATTAGACTTCTGTTAAAAAACCATATTGAGGACAAGAAGGTATAATTGAGTTGTTTTCCTTAAAATCGGGGACAATGTTAAGAGTTTTATTAATGATAATTGTGTCTTCAAGAAATTTTAAAAAGAAACTAGGAACACTATTTTGAACATAAAGTTTCTTTTGTTGATTTGACTTTTGGCATTTATAGCACTGGTGCTTTGAAACGTCATCAGATATTTCTCTTAGATAAAAATTTTGATTTCCCTTTCCACAAACGAAATGGTGACTTGAACATAATTTTTCAGAAACAAATAAAAAACAAGTAAAATCAAAAGAACCAAAATAAAAAAAACAGAAAAGAAAATTAAACAAAAGATATGTATAGAGGGATAGATCTAGGATCATCATGTGAAACATCTTTTGAGAGCTTGGCCATTCACTAGGAAAGTGTCTAGCTATCCCTCCAAATTGTGTAGACAAAAAAAGTTGGGACCTAAATTTTTAGAAATTACAAATGGTCCCAACCACAGATTCTGGAGCTTAGTGTGTTCCCCCTTTCCCTCCTGAGCATTGTCCCACTTGAGAACCAAGTCTCTGACATCGAAATTCCTATCTGAAGAAGAATTTGAATCAAACCATCTTTTCACGATTTTTTGATGTTGATCCAATTTCTTCTTTGCTTGTGCCCTTACTTCCTCCAATTTTAACAAGGCATTAATTTGACTTTCTAGGGGAGGGCACTCCTCTTCTTAAACTTTTTGTGATAATTGCAGAGAAGGAATTAGAACATGTGGAGGGAGGATTTCTTCTCTTCCATAGATGAGAAAGAAAGGGGAATTATCAATAGAGGCTTTTGGTGTCACCTTATCATCCCAAAGTGCATTATACAATGCATTGTGCCAGTTCTTATGATTTTCTAAAACTATCCTCTTAATGATCTTGATTAAATTTTTGTTTGTTGATTCTGCTAAACCATTTCCTTGAGGGTAGCTAGAAGAATATTTCAGTTTAATCCCTTTTTCCAAGGAAAAGATGTTCATATCGAGGGATGAAAAGTAAGAGGCATTATCAAAGACCAAACATTCGGGAATGCTGAATCGAGTGATGATATGAGAGTTAAGGAAAGATACTACCTTATTTGTGTTTACCACTTTCAAAGGTACATATTCAGACCATCTGGTAAAATAATCCATTGTTGTAATGATATACTTGTGTTGTTGTGAAGAATAAGGATTAATCGGTCCTATGATGTCAAGACCCCATTGCTGAAAAGGAGAATCTACAGGGACATGCTACAAAGGGAATGCTTCCTTCTTCACCCGTCCTACAGGCTTCTAGTAGATTGTGCATTTACGACACAGTGTATGGGAATTTTTAAACAAACTGGGCCAATAGTACCCAACTCTTAGCACTTTGTGAGTAGTGGTATCTCCACCAAAGTGACCATTGGCTTCACCTACATGAAGTTCAGATAGTACTTTCTCCGATTCTTCCTTTTCTAAACAACGCATAAGAACACCATCAAAATTCATTCGAAATAATACATCATTTATTAACTGGAAAGATGCATATTTTAGCCTTAGTACTCTTCTATTTTAAGGATCAATATAGTGAGGAGAGGATCCATGCATCAAATAAAATTTAATATTCTCATACCAATAATTGGCAGCAACTTGTGCACAGCTAATTTGTTTTTCGTTATGTTGATTTATAGTTAATGTGTTAATTTGACTTTCATGTCCTTCAACTGAATCAACCACTAGTTTACATAGGCCTTGACCTCTAACAATTTGTGCAGGAGTTATTTTGAGGTCTTAATCTTGTAATGACATCATCCAATTTTCCCTTTTCTCACCCAGTTATTTTTGTACTAACAGGTTTCTTACAGTTGGGTAAGGAACAATAACCTTGGTTCTGGATTTCAATAGGTAAGATTGGAAGTGTTTTACTGCTTTAAAAAAACAAATGACTGTTGATCTATTGTTGGGTAGTTAAGATCCTCTCCTTTGAAATTTGAGCTCATGAAGGAAATGGGTATCTCATTACTTTCAGTTTTTTTCTGTTTTAACACTGCAACATAAGATCGGTCACAAGCAAAGGTGTAAAGAGTGAAATCCTGAGAAAAATTGGGGCTCATCAAGGAAGAAACTTCTACTATTGATTTTCTAATAGAGTCAAAAGATTGACTTTCTTTTGGCCCCCAATGGTACAGAACATCCTTTTTAATTAAATTATTCAATGGTCTTACCATTTTCGAGAAACTTGGGACAAATATTTTGACGAAATTAATCTTGCCCAAAAAGGACTGCATGGATTTTTTGGAAGAGGGAGGGGAGAGTTTAGCAATATCTTGGGTTATTTTAGGGTCAATAATCATTCTGTCCTTAGAACTATAAACCCAATAAGTTTACCTTGATCTACTTCAAAGACTGATTTCTTAGGGTTGAGAGATATACTGAACTTGCAACATCGTTCCAGGACAGCCCTGAGGTGAGACAAGTGATCTTTCTTGTTTTTAGAGAAGATGGTGACATCATCAAGATAGACCACGAATGATTGGTTTATGAGGCCAGAGAAAGAAATGTCCATTTCTCTCTGAAAAGTGGCACCGATGTTTATCAGTCCAAAAGGCATTTTCCTGTAGGCATAAGTGCCCCATGGGGTGCGAAAGGTGGTTTTAAGCTGATCTGAGGGAGACATGAGGACCTGGTTGTATCTTGAAAATCCATCTAACAAAGACAGTCTTTTGGAACTAGACACCTGTTGTAAAATTTGTTCCATTGGAGGAACATGGTAGTTATCTTTATCAGATGCTTGGTTTAGGTTATGAAAATTGACACAGAGTCGAATTTCACCACTTTTCTTCCTTACAGGGACTAGATTAGACACCATTGTGTGTGCCTTGCCAGGAAAATTATCTTTGCAGTTAGTAATTTATTCAGTTCTTTTTTAACAGTGGGTTCCAATTTAGGGTGCATCTTCCTTAATTTCTATTGAAAAGGCTAAGTCTGGGGCTTCATGGGGATGACATGTTGTATGATATTAGAGTCGAATGTTTTCAAATCATCATACGTCTAGGAAAAAACATCTTTAAATTCTTTAAACAATTTTATGAACATAGATCGTTCTTGCTCGGAGGATCTCATTCCCAGATTAATATTTTGAGGATTGTCCTTCATTCCTAAATTAACCGTCTCATAAATCAAAGAAGAACTATTTGTTTTACAATTAACTATCCCTCTAAATTTATCATGCAAATAATAAAACTTTTATAGTCTTACAACAGATCTGGGGATAGAGTTTACCAGATCAGATGTCGATTCAAGAGATATAGGATCGGATATTACCATGAAGTTTTGAAGGTCATCACCATGAGTTCCTTCATCAATGATTTGTTGGAAGATTGGTTGTTGTCATTGATGTCAACCCTAGTCATGGGTTTTGGACCGCAAGATTGATGAAGGTATTTGGACATGAAGGAAAATGCACATGTAGATACAAGACCCTTGGATGGATAGTATACATCATGTTGTTTTCAGTGGTATGTGGCACACCATGTGGATTCTCATGGTTGAGGAGAAATTATTTTTTGAAGATGACAAAGTGAATTGAAGAAGGAAGTACATGTAGGCCCTGAAGATAATTAAAGAAAACAATTACAAAATAAGAAATTGTGAGGTCGGCCCTAATGTTAAAATGAAGTGACATAAATGGTATAAATAAATATTATTATACATTCATTTGATACACAAGTCTAATTTTAGAGGAAATCAGAAGTAAAGAAGGTCGGATTTCAAGGGAGGATGAAGTCTTTTGGTGATGTGTTCTAAGGTATGTTATTTTCAGGTCATCTTACCATTCTAGCTATAAAACAATTTCTAGAACGATTCATATGGTGAAATTGCTATGGTATTGAGAAGACATATCAAGGTACCCAAGGTAAAATTTTCAACTCTTTATTCGCTATAATTATGGAGATACATTCTGTGGAATATAGGGTTTTTGACTAGTCCTAAAGCTAGTCAATAAACAAGTGTTTTGGGTAAAACAATCATAACTTATTCATAGAGAATCGAACTAAAATGGCACAAATTGAATTGGAAATATCACGGACTTTAGTTTATTGTGTACAAGTTTCAGAATCTGATGTTAAATATTGAGAGCGGGGCATTCTGTACAAGTTCAGTCTCCTGAATAAACCAGAATTAAACAAGGTCTACCATTCTCTCTATAACTTCTTTTTGGGGAGGATTCAAGGAGTGAAACTTGGAGAAGTTTCAGAGAATAAACTGATTAATATTATCTATAGGATAATAGTATTCCAAGAATTGAATAATTTCATAAATTGAAGAAGTCTGAGGAAGCATTATCAGGTTCTATGTGATGGTTGGTTGATGGTGATGATTTAATGTGAAGTTTTATTATCTCTCATATATTCTTGGGTCGAAGGAAGGGGAAAGGATGGAGAGTTCA
>JASDQU010421377.1:0-10087 GCA_032191745.1 Picea mariana
TGTGGTGGATGGACAATGACATGGCAAGGATTAAGTGGAAACTCAACCAAAGGTGAGTTCCAACTTTTACTAGATTTATGTTAGGTCAGTTACCATTTATTATAAACTAGCACAACAAGAGACAGTGATTCAATTGACCTTACTGATTAGCCAGTGATTCAATTGACCTTACTGATTTTTTATTTTGTTATGCAGGAACTACAATTCTTGAAGCAATCAAATCTGCCGTTAGCCCCTCTACTTATGTTGTTTATCAGGAAAATCCAGATGCAAAATATGTCAAAGGACAAGGGTTTTCATATGCTATTGTGGTTGTGGGTGAGACACCGTATGCAGAAACGAATGGGGATAATCTTAATTTGACCATTCCCTTAGGGGGAGGTGACACGATTAAGAATGTCTGTGGCTCCTTGAAATGCCTTGTAATTTTGATATCTGGAAGGCCACTAGTTATTCAACCTTATCTGCCATTGGTTGATGCTTTTGTTGCGGCGTGGCTTCCTGGCACCGAGGGCCGAGGTGTGACAGATGTAATTTTCGGAAACTATGGTTTTCAAGGTAAACTTCCACTGACATGGTTCAGGAGTGTTGATCAACTGCCTATGAATGTGGGGGACAAGCATTATGATCCACTGTTTCCCTTGGGTTTTGGATTGACCACAACAGTGGCTGAAAATCTGAAGTAGTCATTTAGTCCTGCCTGTCTATTATTTAAGAATAATTCCAGTATGTGACAAATTATATTCACCAATAATAAATGAAAAGGCATTTGGATTCTCCTTTTATTATTTAAAAAGCCCTGTTCATGTAATTCTTAGTGTGTACTTGATTTTCAACGACTAACTTATTTTACTCAGTAACATGATATAAATGTCAACTGTCTATAGCCGAATTTCGTCGTTCACATAAAGTGAATGCACAAACGTCCATTGCAATGCCATGGAATTAAGAAAATTGTTTACATACAGTTGTTTTTGTTTCCAGACCCAACGGCACTAAGCTGGTTAAACGTACGCCATCGTCACATGAGATGAAATCCTTCCTGTTTAAATTTCATCCGAATTTCTCGGGGTTAAATAATACATACACAAATTCTTAGGACATATTTTGAAAACCGAAAACCACGAGTGTTCGATTGTAAGGGAAATGATTACTGTCGCCTTATTTATAATAGCAATAACCACCGCCATTTGTTAATATATATTAATTGTTGTTATTTATATTCCGGTAAAATGAAAGGGGGTTTGTTCATGGAGTGCACTAACTCTGGAGCAATTTTCTCTCCGAGTTATTTTTCTGGCAGGTTTTTTGGCAGTTTGTTTTTAAATTTCAGATCAATCCAGAATTCTGATTGATTTTCTGAGTATTTGGGTTGGTTTAAAATGGGACAAAACCTAGGAGTAAGGTTTTGATTAGTGATAATTGGGTTCATTATATTTGGTAGATTTCGTATAGGTTACAATAATAACCTTCTTCATAGGTGTAAATTTTAAGACTTATGGAATTATGGAATATGATATGTATCAATCTAATAAGTGATATCATATTTATAATCTTAACTGTAGTTAGTGTATTTTTATTCAAAACCTTAAAGTGGGACAGCATTTTATGTCGATAAGTTTACTAGGGATGTCATTAATAATTGTGGGAAGTTTTCTTTGGATTTTTTCACAAGATTTTCCTTGGAAAAAAAAGCCCAAGGGGTTAACTCAGTTACTTGTGGTTAATGTTGATGGGCATGATTTGGCCAGTTATGTACTAGTAGGTGCAAGGTTTGAATCCCTTGAGTGAGGTGCACTAGTCTACATTGACAAGTTCATTAGGGATGTCATCCACGAATGTGGGGAAGTATCCCTTGGGTTTCCTTGTGAGGTTTTCCCTATAAAAAGATATATGTTGTGATGTTATGCCCAAGGGTCAAATCAATCAATTGAACCATCTACTTAAGGCTTGTTGTCAATGGGGAGGTCATAGATCACAAGTTCAAATATGGTCAAGTCCCTTGGGGTTACCAACCCTTATTGTGCCTAGCGTTCAAACCACCCTTCACTCTGATATTTAAAGGAAGATGAAAGAATGTCACGAGGTTTTCCTTAGAAAAAAAATGTGGCGATGTAATTATATAATTAGTAACAACCACTTTATAAAAGTGGTTGATATATGTCGATTGACGCCATTACTTTTAAAGGTGGAAAATGACGTCGATCGACGTTTATAAACCACCTTTATAAAGTGGTTGTTGCTAGTTGGTGAGGGAAGGAAATCTATATTTATAAATAAAAAATATATAAATCCAAAGTATTTATGGACATATAATATATTTATAATGTTAAATAATTAATTATTTAATATTATAATTATATTATAATGTATAAATTAAAGTATTAATACATTAATGTATACTCTAATTTACTGGTTTAACTTATTAATTAATGAATATTATATTAATAATTTAATGTATTGATTAATTAATACATTATTAAAGTATTAATGCACTAATAAAATAATACATTAATTAAGTATTGATTTTTTTTTATTAAACTATTAATACACTAATAATACATTATTACATTAATCATTTATTGATCTGAATCAGATCCGACAAGAACAAATGGTTATCAACACGAGACTCTAAGATGATCAACACATGCATAATTTAAGGCTATGGATGAAGAAGGAGATCGACTTGTTGGCATGAAGGGCCCCATGCCATCACATATGATTTCCATTTTGTATGTAATAGATGGAAAGTTAGGAAACATATTGTAAAGAAACAATGAGACATCATGAGAACCTTTCCACATGGGAGAAAAGACAAACAAATAAAGAATGCATGGAATAACATAATGAAGAAAAGTTGAAGCATCGGGGATGTCTGACCTTCCAACTAACCGCTCAGTTGACGCAGTTTGCTATAATATGTCTTCCCCACAATGGAAAATGGGTTCTTTGGTTGTAAATGATGAAAATAAGTTTCCCAAATGTCACTGAGGAGCATAGAGATGAACCAAAGAGCATGTAACTTTCCCATTGCTAAATAATAAAGAGTCTGGTTGAAGCCAAAAGAATGCTAGTTTTCCTGTTTGGGTTTCCAGGGTAAATCGTGAGTTTACATGTGGTGATTTCTTTGTGGTTGTGTTGTTCATGAATGACTAATGTGTGCATTGTAACTCAATGGTTGTTTGCATATGGTTTAGAAAATAATACTTCATGCCAATTATTGTCTGAGCTCATTTCTATGTTAATATGGTTCTCATGGGTTGGTAAACCAATTAATGACTCTTTAACCACATCCATACATTGATTCAGAGGTTGGAAATCAATCACCCTCCTTCTAGAGTCGTTGATATTCATTTGTGGGTTTCTTATTTTGTTTAGAGTCGATGGGCACACTCTCGGCCTTGTTGGTCGGTTTTCCTTTTCCCATAAATAATAGATGGCATATCTATCGAAAGTCAAGGTTGTATGGGTAGTCATTAGCTGCCCATGAAGCATATACATGTTTTTTCCACTCTGACTACTATCAATTTCTCCCTAGATGTTTTCTTTTGTCATTGAATGCCAAAGTCGTTTTCTAAAACATTTCCTCTACCCATGAATGTTACATTCGACCTCTAAAATGTTTTGAATCGCCTTGGGTTGCCAAAACCACCCCAACATGTTTTTCTATAGAAATGATTGTTGAATTTTCTTCCAAATGTTTTTTTTACACCGTGGGTTATCAAATTCATCCTTAGATTTCTCTCTTAGCTGCTAGGCACCAAATTCGACTAGTAGAGGGTTTTCCTATCATGGTTGGACATCAAATCCTCATTTTAAATGTTTTTATTAATTACGGGTCAACCCATTCTATTTGGGCTTTCTATTTCATCGATTTCCCCCTCTCATTTGACTGACAATCAATTCTCCATCGACTAAAATCCACCCCATTTCGACTAGAGTCTTTTTCTAGTCGGTTTGGTTTCTTAGTCGACCTGATTTTAGTCTACATTTGACTTGGGTAATTCAACTTTAATCTAATTCGACTTGGTCGATCCAACTCTTGGTTGACTCGACTATAGTCGATTTGTTTTTCCTCCGACCTGACTTACATCAATCCGACTCATTTTTGTTTCAACTCGACTTCCAAGTAGTTGACTCCATATTTGTTTGGGTTGACTCGACTTGTGGCTTGATCAGTTGAGAATTTCCCGTCATCCAAAGAGATAAGGTTATAACTATTTTGTAAATAATTTCATGTTGGTGATATTGATAGGCTATAAGCCTTCCGTTTACGGATCAGATGGTATCAAAGTAGAAATTTGAATCCATTTAATGAGACATGTATGGTAAGTACCCACACTGATTACAAAAGAAGTGGAAAAGACTCGTTTCCAGGGATAGAGTGAAGTAGAGCATCAATAATTTCAAGAGAACATTATGAAGGAGAAGAGGAGGAGGATCCTAGGATTAGGTTGGATCGATTTGAGCATAGTTTGGCCACATTAACATCAATGGTGTCACAGTTATTGGAAACAAAGAGAGAATAAATTCTTTCAACAAAAAATTTCCATGAAGGCCCCAAGAAGGAAGAAAAGAAGACAGACACAGAGCGCAAGATTGAGATACATATGGGAGAGTGTGGTTGCAAAAAGACGTAGGTACCCTTTCATGTAGAGGCCAAGGTGGACATCAAGCCTTATGCTAGAGAAGTGGATGCTATCAGGATGAACCAATGGATACGACAGATGGAATTATAATTCAGCATGCATGAAGTAACTGGAAAACAAAATATTTCTTTTGCTCGGTTGAAGCTTGAAGGCCATGCTTTGACATGGTGGGAGAATGATGTAGTAAGTAGGAGCACTAGGAAATGAGCCACCTGTGACTAACTGGGATGTGTTCAAAAACATGATCAAATCTTAGTTTTATCTAATAGGATATGAGGAAAACCAACAAATAGTATGGCATTACTTCAAACAAATACAAGGACAATCAAATGTAGGATTTCACAACAAAATTCAGAAAGAGAGCAATTCAGATGAGAGTCTCTCTCAAAAGTCTAGACATGTTAGTCAAGTATTTTGGAGCACTATTAACTCAGATTCGTAGGAAAATGATGTTGTTTATACTGAAGTCAATTGACGAGGTTAGTATTCAAGCACAATACCTTGAGGAAGACAAGAGGAAGCAACAAACAAATCCTCACAAGAAAATAGAACCACAAGAACAATAGAGAAAGAAGAAAAAAAAAAATGGAATGAGAAGAACATTGTAGCAAAAACACAAGAAGAAACACTTTCCATCTAACAATGTAAAGGATGTGATCAAAAGGGACACACTGAGGATAATTTTTGGAAACTACACCCTGAGACGCACCCCAAATATTTTAAGGAAAAAAGAAGAAAGCATTAATATCAGTGGATGTTGAGGAACGAGTGGAGAGAACATCATACCTGGAAGGGATGATTAACTACACTAATCTTCAGAAAGAGGTGGCATTATTTATTTACAGTCACAAGGAGGAGAAGGAGATGATTGGACTTTTCTACATTAAAATCCACATAAAGCAAAGCAAGGTGGATTGTTTTATCTATCTAGGTTCACAATCCAACTTGATCTCTGCGCAATTGGTTGAGAAGATTGTGTTGGAGACTTAATATTAACCACATCCATACCCCTAGGTTGGGTAAGGAAAGATGTGGAATAGAAAGTGAGCAAGTAGTGAAAATTTAAGTTTTCCATCAATCATAAATTTGTTGATGAAGTAGTTTCATATGTGGTTCCTCTAGACATATGTGGAGTCATATTGGGAAGTCCATATTTATTATTTGTATGTGAGGGATGCCATTTTTCAGAAGGAGAGAAAACTAGTATAGGCTAGTCAAGGATGGAAAATCTTATGTCATAAATGCACAACGGGACAAAGCTAAGATCTCTTTGATCAGTGCTCATCATAAAATAAGAATCATGGGTAATACAAATAATTTTGTCTTGTTGTTTCTAAGAGAAGGAAAGCAGTAAGGAGAAGAAAATGAGTTGGAGATGAAGGAATCCTTGGAAGGATGTAGTGGTGAGCAACATCAACAACTATAACAACTTATTGAAGCCTATAGGGAAGTGTTTCAAGAGCCTCAAGGTCTTCCACCCAAGAGAGAGGTTGAACAAAAGATTTAGTTATCGCCGAAGTCACGACTGCCTAACATTGAGTTGTACAGGTAGTCCATCATTGAATAAAATGAAGTAAAGAAGCAGATGAAACATTTGTTGGAGAAAGGAGTCATTAGAACCAATGCATCACCATGTGGTTCACCCATCATCATGGTTCCAAAGAAAGATGGATGTTGGAGAATGTGGATTGACTAACGTGCCCTAAATAAGATTACTATCAAGAATAGATATCCTTTTCCAAGGATTGATGACTTCTTAGATCAACTGCAACAAGCTAAATTCTTCACTAAGCTAGACCTCAAGTCAGGTTACCACCAAGTGAGGATCAATGAAGAAGACATGTGGAAGACAACGTTTAAAACAAAAAAGGTCAGTGAGAGTGGTTAGTAATGCCTTTTGGATTATGTATTGCACTTGCAACATTTATGAGACTCATGAATGATGTACTACATCCATTCATTGACTCTTTTGTAATAGTATATCTGGATGACATACTAATATTTTGAAATACTTGGAAGGAGAACCTTTGACATGTGACACGGGTACTAGAGACCTTGAAGAAGACTCAATTGATTGCCAACTTGAAAAAAATTGATTTTGGAAAAACTTTCTTAATATATCTTGGACACATTATTGGAGGAGGAGAGTTGAGGGTAGATCCATAGAAGATTGAATCCATCACCCAATGACCTATTTCCACCAATTTGATAGAGATCAAGATTTTCATGGGAGAAACTCAGTATTTGAGAAAGTTCATTGTAAAATTCTCTACAGTAGCAGTTCCATTGCTTGCCATAACTGCCAAAGGAAAGATATTTCATTGGATTAAGAAACAACAAACATAATTTGAAGACTTGAAGAAGAAAATCAATGATTCTCCCGTGTTAGTCATGCCAAATTTGCAGTGAACTTTTAAACTAGATAAAGATGTTAGTGGATATGCATTAGGGGAAATAATCATGCAAGGAGGAAAGACATGTGTGCTACCATTCATAATTGTTTCATGGAGCAGTGCTTGACTATCCCACGTATGATAAAGAACTATTTGCAATTGTACAAGCGGTTGTTAGAAAAACAAGATCGCGGAGCAATGCAATAATACAAATGTAGAAATAAAACACATAAGATACACAATACAATAGAGACTGAGATATATTTGGTTCACCTAGTGTGGGATACGTCCACCAGAGAAATTGCCAGGTCCTTCCTTTTTATTATCCAATAAATGAAGGGATACAACCTATAGCACACCTGTTGTAACTTCCTCTTCTTTCTCTCACAATATTCTCTCTCTGAATGCAATATTCGCAAAAATGATACATAGCCACAATACAATTACCTCATAAAAGAGGGTTTTCTTCTAGGGAAAAAAATCCTAGCATAACTTCTATCGTCAGATCTACGACATTATAATGAATGGTCTAAATTTACTATGAGATTACAATATACATTTATAATGCAATTTTTCCTTCGGGGGCTCTGCCCCCAAACCCCCCGACGTGGAGGGGTGTACAGTCTTCATAGCGTATAAACATGACTGAAAACAAAGACCTCTGAATCAGGAAGATAAACAAGCTCCACAACCAACAATATCACAATTGGAGACTAATCATAACAACTCCACCACTATTGTACTTGCTAGACTATGATCCACCTTGGACCTAGAAAATTTCTCATATTCACCTTCATGCTTGAAGACCAACTGAATTTGAGCAGGAACTCAGTTTCTTCTTGGTTACTCCCTTTGTTAACATGTCTGCATGATTCTGGCTAGTGTGTATCTTTTCCAACTTCAAATGTCCATGTTCTAAGATGGATCGCATGAAATGGTACATGAGTTGTATATTCCTAGTCTTCGAATAGAAGGCCAAGTGGTTTTCTAGATGAATGACACTCTCACTATCACAGTACAACCTACTATTCTCTTCCTTCTTTCCCAATTACTCCATAAACCTCTGTAACCAAATCATTTCTTTACTAGCCTCTATAGCAGCAACATACTCTGCTTCTGTTGTTGAAAGTGCAACAAACTTTTGTAGTTTCGAAATCCAACTTACTGTTGTTCTACCTACAGTAAAAACATACCATGTAGTGATCCTCATGCTATCTTTATCACCTACCATATATGAATCAACATATCCCTATAGAATAGTGTCTAAACCTCTAAAACATAATGCATGAGTAGAAGTACCTCTCAAATACTCGAGAATCAACTTTACTTCCTCCCAATGTTCTTTACCTGGATTGTTCATATACTTTCTCACAACTCCCACTGCATGTTCAATATCTAGTCTTATTCAAACCATTGCATACATCAAGATGCCAATTGTTGATGAATAAGGGACCCTGGACATGTATTCTATCTGCTCATGTATCTTGGGACACATTTCCTTATTTAATTTGAAATGGCTAGCCAAATGTGTACTAACTAGTTTTGCATTCTACATTCTAAATCTCTCCAACACCTTCTCTATGTACTCACCCTGAGACAATGTCAATTTGTGATTTTTCATGTCCCTTGTTATTCTCATACCAATGATTTTCTTTGTAGCACCCAAATCCTTCATCGCAAATAAATTAGCTAATTTCTTCTTGAGCACATTTATATCCTACATATTAGACCATGCAACAAGCATGTCATCTACATACAATAGAAAGATAATATAGCTTCCATTTTCTATCCTTTTAAAATAAACATAGTGATCATAATGACATCTACTATAACCTTGTTTTTTCATAAACCTTTCAAACTTCAAATACCACTTCCTTGGAGCTTGTTTTAGGCCATACAAAATCTTCTTCAACCTGCATACCAAATTTTCCTTCCCTTTGACCTCATACCCCTGTGCCTGCTGCCTATAAATATTTTCCTCCAAATCCCCATGGAGAAGATTTGTTTTTACATCTAACTGTTCAAGATGCAAATCTTCTACTGCCACAAGACTTAAAATAGTCCTAATTGAAGTCATATTAACAACAGGAGGAGAAAATATTTCATCAAAATCTATACCTTTCTTTTGTGAAAACCCATTTACAACAAGTCTAGCCTTGTATCGCTTTTTTCCTCCATCTTCTTCCTTCAACTTGTAAACCCATTTATTCTGCAATGCTCTTTTTCTTGCAGGCAACTGAACCAAGTCCCAATTATGGTTATTTACCAAGGACTCCATTTCCTCTTTCATGCCTTGCTCCCACTTCTTTTTAGTGTCCACCTGCATTACCTCTTCATAACATTCTGGTTCATCATAATCAATCAACAATAAACAATACATGAAGGAGAGTATCGTTCAGGGGGTCTACTTAACCTGGTATATCTTCTAACAACACTTGCATGAGTTTGAGGTACCTGCTTCTCCTATTGTTGTACATTTTGATTTTCTAGTACCTTTGGAATTTATTTTTCAGTGATCTCATCAAGCATTGTGTATTCTAGTTTTTCTTTTTCATATTTCTTTCCCTGCAACTAATCTTTGTACATGACCTTCTCATTGAATATGACATATCTACTCCTAATGATTTTTTCATTTTCATAATCTCATAAGCGATAACCAAAATCATTAACATCGTATCCAATAAAGGTACACTTCGATTTTTCCTCAAGCTTTGTCCTATTTTCTTTATCAATATGGACAAATGCTTCACAACCAAAAGTCTTCAAAAAAGAATAGTTTACCGTTTTACCTGTTCATGCCTCCTCTGGAATTCTACCATTCAAATAGCTTGAATGTCCCTTGTTTATTAAGTAAACAATAGTATCTACAATATCTTCCCAGTTTTGTATCGGAAAACCATCATGCAATCCAATACTCCTTGTACACTCAATGAATGTCATGTTCATCCTTTCTGACACACCATTTTCTTGTGGTGTTCCTGGAACTGTCTTCTCTCTACGAATCCCATGGTATGATTGGTAATAATCAAACTCCTTGCTACAATA
>JASDQU010421378.1:0-10169 GCA_032191745.1 Picea mariana
TTGATTCACCCCCCCCCCCTCAGTTGCTTTAGTATTTCCAACAATATTCACCTAGAAACCTTTGTAGTGTAGAGTAATGGTGATATGATGTTTGCAGTACTCTGGGCGTATGATTAAACGAACATGGCATGCCCAGATTGGGAAGGTAACCTAATTACCCAGTACATTCCAGGACCACTCTTAATTTTTAGACCAGATGATTAATGTGTTTATGGACAGACTTAACATCACCTTTAACCTAGCTCACCAAAACGCATTCAGTGTTGGGCCATGTCACCAGGTCGAGTGGGTGTTCACATTGTTCAGTTAGGGTTTAAGTGTGGGTTAAGTGCTTGACCAAGCTTAGGGTTACAACCTGTAATGCCTAGCTAGAAGCCAACCTTTTAAATATTAAACACTTGTGCACTGAGCAACCTTTGCATTACAACTAGCGTGTACTATTTAGGTAGTCACCTTGTTAAAGTTTTAAAAAAACAAATGATGAGATACGACCTCTATGTATAATGGTTGGAATGCGTATAGTGTAGGGGTAAGGACTGCATTAAGTGGACACGATTTTGTATGTTAGTAACATTAAGAATTTCATGTGATGAATGTGATACCTTATCCATATGATATCAAAAGAATAAGGCTATATTGTATTGCTATATATATATATATATATATATATATATATATATATATATATATATATAGGTATGATATGTATATATAGAGAGAGTAAAGATTTTATATCCTATGATAAATCCAATAATATTTATACATGTTATATAAGAGTATAAATAAGAAACACAATATATAGGGTTATATCTGGGTGATCTTTAGGTACTCATGTATTGGATACAAAGTAGAACGTGTTGAGTTTTTTATTAAAGACATATCCTTTGGTAATAAATCCTATAAACATACAGTGATAAGAATTGTATCATTGATGGTACGTGTAGGCTATAGACCCAAAGAGACACTGGAAGAAAAATCCTATATCATATGTTTAGCGTGACAATAATAAAGTTATGTGGAACATATATAGAAGAGTCAAGAAGTATTAATGCACCTAACAATTTTTTTTTTTATTTTGGTAATTTTGAGGTACATTACATCTTTCAAGATGAGATTCAGACACTACGAGTTTACCGTTTGGCCGTGGGGATGGACAAACACCCCAGTATAATTCATGAGCTTGATGAAAGGGGTTTTCCACAAATACTTGGACAAGTTTGTTCAAGTATTCATTGAGGACATATTGATATATTCTCAGATGACAGAAGAACATGATGAACATTTATGCTTGATACTACATGGATTACGAGAGAGAAAATTACAGGAAATTGTTGAAATGCTCTTTTTATCAATCAAGGATTCATCATTTGGGGCATGTTATCTCTGACGAAGGCATCATTGTGGATCTAGTGAAGGTAGAGTTTATTAGGGATTGTCCTGTGATGACAAATGTACTAGACGTACATAGCTTCATGGGTTTAGCAGGATATTATAGACGATCCGTCGAAGGTTTTTCAGAGATAGAAATTATGATTACGGAATTACAAAATGAAAACAAGAAGTTTATATGGACTGAGAAATGCACAGAAGCATATAGAAGGTTTAAGGAGTTGTTGACAACAATGTTTCTACTGGAATTCCCCGATAGGGATGAGGACTTATTGGTATGTGCAAACGAATCAAAGGAAGGCTTAGGATGAATCTTGATGTAAGGCAGTTAAGTGATCTCTTACATATTAAGGAAGTTAAGAAAGCATGAGGAGAACTACACAACACACAATTTGGATTTGTTGACCATTGTGTGTGCCTTGAGAGTATGGAGGCACTACCTGATCAGATGGAAATTCGAATTGAAAAATTACCATTATGGTTCGCAACACATTTTTACGCAAAGTGACTTGAACGTGTGGCAAAAGTGTTGGTCAAAACTGCTTAGCGAGTATGATTTTGAGAATACCTACATAAAAGGGACAGTGAATAAAGTGGCAGATATGTTGATTTGGAGACCACGCATAATTTTAGTGATATCTCTTCAGACAAATCTTCGAGAAAAGATTCTAACTATAAAATGCAACGATCACTCGTATAAAGAGTTAAGGAAAATATCAGAAAAGACACCATGTTGGTACCAAAATTTGATGTATTTATTGTGGAAAATGACGGATTAATGAGATATAATAATTAAATTTATGTACTTCCTAACGACGAGTTGAGAATTTTGATAATAAACGAAGCTCATAGAGCAGTGTAGATGGCTCACCCAAGATTCATGAAGATGAGGGCACACCTTAAATCCTTATTCTTCTAGAAAGGAATGAAGGTGGACATATTCAACTACGTGGCCAGATATCTAGAATTTCAACAGGTGAAGGTTGAACAAAGAAATCCGACAGGATTAATACAACCATATGTTATTCCAGAATCGAAATGGGAGGTCATTTTGATGGACTTCATTGTTGGATTGTTGTTGATGACAAGAAGGAAAGACTCAATTTTCGTGGTAGTTGACATTCTTACGAAGAGTGCACATTTTATCCCTCTACATACGATGTATCAGGAGCTATACATAGCTAGAGTTTTAATCAGTGATATTGTGAGATTGCATGATGTTCTTAACAAGATCATATCCGATAGAGGATCAGTTTTTACAGGACCATTTTTGACTAGCTTCCAATAGGCCTTGGGAACCCAACCTAACTTTAGTACTACATATCACTTGGAGACAGATGAGAAGAAAAACAAAATGAACCAAATCTTGGAAGATATGGTGTGTATGTACATGATGGACCAACAAAAGTGTTGGGAAGAGTTCTTGCCACTAGTAGAGTTGCATTCTTCAACAACTATCAGAGCACCATTAAGATGGTGCCATTTGAGTTTCTTTACGGGCGGTCGTGTTAGATGGCTTTGAGTTGGGATCGTCTTGAGGGTAGGGTCCTGGTAGGACCAGAAGCGATCCAAGAAATGGAAGATAAAATGAAAATGATAATACAAGGGATCAAAGAAACACAAGATCGACATAAGAGTTATGTTGATGCGCATTGCATTGACCGTGACTATGAAGTTGTCCACCAAGTTTTCTTGCGGGTGAAACCACACCAGAGTTTGATTAAGTTCAGAAGGATTGATATACTCTCTCTTATGTAGTGGGACCTTACGAAGTTGTGAAAGGAAGGAACCCGTGGCTTATCGATTGTCCTTACCTCATTATTGGAGGTGTATTCACGATGTTTATATGTATTTGTTTTGAGACATTATGTTAGTGATCCTACACATGTGATTGACATGAGTTACTTGCATGTGTCGAACGAGGGTGAAATCATGATGGAGCCAATTTGTAGTCTAGAACATCACATTCAATAGCTATGGCGTCAAACAATCGATAAGGTCAAGGTCCAGTGGGACAATTATATCCCACACTTTTCTACCTAAGAGGACGCATATGATATGAACCAACAATTTCCATTTTTGTTTGATAGTTAGACATTTAGATGTTGTCAGATACTTTATTTACTACACATATACTTTGAAACTTTGGGATGAAATTTAAAACAAGAGGGGGTATATGTAGCATCCATGTCTTGCGCGCACATGATTTGAACTATTCTTTGAGGACACTTGCGTGTAAGTGATCCGGTTTAATATATGGTTGTTTGTTTCTCTTATGGATTCTGATGATGGTGTGGTTGGATTATGATGTTATGTATTTGATATCTATATATAGACAAGTGCTATTGACAAGTTTCTCCTGAGTGTGCAGGGAACTTGACAAATTGAGGATGTTGATGGCATCCATGGACCTCCTTGGACTCTAGATCGAGTCATGGATGTTGGATTACCAAGAGCAGGGGTGAATTAGTAATAGAGAAATTTAATCATTTTTCACCATAAAATGAAAGTGTTATATCAATGTAGCATTATCATCCAATAGTTGTAGAGCAAATCAACAATGAACAAATGAGTAATCACACACATGCATAGTACACTAGTGTTTTACTTGGAAACCTAAAGCGGGAGAAAACCACATAATTCTTTTTCTTATATGTCTTTAAGAATTACATTCATTGGAAGCACCAAATTCCTTTGTTTTCCAGGTGCAACTGGAAGGAGGCTCCAACCCCCTAATTTCTCAGGGTACAACCTGAGGGAAGCTCCAACTCCCCAATTCTTTAGCTACAACCAGAAGGAGACTAAAACCCTTTATGTTATCCAGATACAACTGAAAGGTGGCTACAACCACCTATACCTGCCCCATCCAACTGCCCTGAAGTAGAAGTAGAATGATGGAACCACTGTCACACTATCACTGTGATATATATTTTTGTAAACCTGTACCAATCAACTTACACCAAACAACTTATACCGATAACTTGAATCATGCATCAACCATTCATGAACCTGTACCTCAACATGTAATCAACTTGTACCATAAACAAGTGCATCAACCATGCACCAACCTATACCAAACAACCTGTAATCAACATGTACCATAAAAAAGTGCATCAACCATGCACCAACCTGTACCTCAATGTGTACCATGAAAAAGTGCATCAACCATGCACCAAAGATTTACAAATATCCTGTCAGAAAAACATGTCCAAACAACTTATCACAACAACATGTCTCATCAATCTTATCAACCAAATCATATCTACTCACCAAGATCAATCACCAAGACAACTCTCAACCATATTCACAATATCACCAATATGTGCATCAACCAAGCATATCACAACAACTCATAATCATCACCAATATCAATATGTTCTTCTAATAATATACCAAGACAAGTATGTTACATCATCCATAAAGCATGTGTCAACAATACTACTAACAAGTATCTCCAACCATGTACCAGGTATGTACCAATCATGCATCAATTGCACATCAACTATGAGTCATCAAGATGTACCAAAATAACCAATTATACACCTCATGTATGTGCCAACTCATCAACTACTTGTCTAAACCATGTACCCAACATGTACTTCAACCAAAAGCCTTCATCAATTTCATCATCCAAATCTGATTTGTAACTTTGTAATAGACCTGATGTATATGATGACATACCTGCAAACCTTCCTTAACTTTAACAACAAGAGACTATCATTTTCATCAAACTTTACTTTAGTTTCACATGACTAGTTTTGGATTAGTCAACAACCCTGACTTGAAGTAATCATAACTATGTATCTGTAATGAATAAATATATGAAAATAGTACACAATGTTCTTCAATGTGTTTTATGCAATTCCTCTAGACTTCACTACTTGGAACCTCTCAAAAAAGGATTTATAGAAAAAATGGCATACCTTGTTGAATTCTATCTTATTCTAGAGAGAGAACTTGAAGAGCATGCCCCACATGGAATATTTGTTGTATGGATATGAAACATGTACAAAGAATACTACAAATGGTTATCTAACCAAAAAATTTGGTCTCATGGAATTCTTCTTTGTTATGAATAAGTTATGACGTTTTTACTTGAAACACCTGTTTTAGATTAGTTTCAGGACTAGCCACAAGCCATACTTTAGACGGAGTGTAACTCCAAAAATACAATGACTCACAAGATGAAATTTGTACCACAACTACTTGGATATGTTTCCTCAATGACCTCCTAATTCCATGGTCTGAATCATTCTAGAAAAAACAATTATTGTGAAAATGGTGAGATGACCTGTAAATAAGATACCTTAGAAAGCATCATCAAAATAATTTATCATCCTTTGAATTTTGGCCTTATTTACTTCACCTTCCCTCTGAAATTTGACTTTGATATCCTTTGGTTACCTCAGGCACTTGTAGATATTCAATATTTTCAAGTGTGATTAAAATGAGAGAGTCTTTCCTCTTATTTATACTTTCATGTAGCTTCCTCAAGGGGTTACCTTTTGACCATCTTAACCCACTTTCCTTATTTTAGGGTTAACCCACTTCTAACCACTTGTAACTTAGTAATTTCTCCATTGAATTTATTATTTAAATAATTTATTTTGTATTCAATTTGACTAATAGTACACTCATCACTTCACTTTATTATTTACCTTATAAAATCTCTTAAACCACTTTGACCACTTTGACCTTTTGGGGCTTCTAGATGACTCATGAGGGTTCTCCAACTTTGCATGGTCATAACTCTCTAATGGTGAGGAGTTATGTGACATTCCACATACCACCGAAAATAGCATGACATGTACTATCCATATAGAATAATATTTCGTACAAATATATTAAAACGCATACCATTATCCATCAAGAAAACTTGGGTCAATTACCCAAACCGGCCATAAATCTCTAACCGTGAGGAGTTATGTGATGTTCCACATACCACCAGAAATGGAATGGCATGTACTATCCATATGGAATAGTATTACCTGAAAATATATCAAAAATCATACCATTATCCATCAAACAAACTTGGGTCCATTATCCAAACCTTTGTGCTACCAGAATTTTCTATCAGACTTTGTTCAAGGGTTGACATCAATGACAACCAATGCAAATAATCAACAATATCACCCTTTGGAATTGATGGAAAATATTTGATGCAATACTGAATCCATATCACTCATGATCCCCCTTGTTACCATCACTCCCTTGGAACCATGCCTCTGTGCTCTTTCTCTGAGCATTTACCTTTGCATATGATAAATCTCTCACCCTGTGTCATCAATGGAAAAGGTATCTTTCCATCCATGGCTACTCCCCCTGACTGAACTCTTCCTGAAACTGATCTCCCGACCTGAACTATCCTCTTTATGGTGTTTCCTGATGTAAATCTAAGACATATAAGATAAGAATTCAAAAGCATTAATTTTGGAGTAGAAATTACTCTTAGTCTCTCATGAATCTACTCAAAGGCTTCCCGTGGAAGCAGTTTTGTAAATATGTCTGCCACTTGTTCTTTTTTGCCCACATATTCAACTTTGATGTTCTTCTATGCAACTTGTTCCCATAGAAAGTGATAATTTATTGGAATGTGCTTCATCTTGGAGTGCATCACTGGGTTCTTTGATATACTGATGGCACTTGTATTATCACAATAGATTGGAATGGGCTCATCATACTCAACCTGTATATCTGTCAGAGTTTGTTTCATTCGTAGAAACTGTGTACAACATATTGCTAATACAATATACTCTGCCTCGTCTGTATATAAGTATAATTATCATTTTTTCTTTCTTATCCATGATACTAAACATGCACCCAAGTAGAATGTTTCTCCACTTGTTCTTCGTTGGTCATCAATGAAACCTATCCAATCTGCATCTATGTAGGCAATAAGTGATAGATCATTTCCTTTTGGATACCATAATCCAAAATCTTATGTTCGTTTGAGATATCTGAAAATCCTCTTTACTGTTGATACATGGGATTCCTTTGGTGTTGCTTGAAATTGTGCCACCTGTCCAACTACCTACATTACATCTGGTCTGGATGTTGTCACATATAGTAAGCTACCAATCATTGACCTGTATTTCCTCTGATTTGTAGATTTTGAATCATCATCTTTTCTCAACTTGCAATTGGTTTGCAGAGGAGTGGTAACTTGTTTGCAATATTCCATTTAGAACCTCTTTAGCATTTCTCTGATATACTTAGTTTGAGAAATAAAAATTCCTTGGTTGCTTTGACATATTTGAAGACCCAGAAAGAAGGATAAATCTCCAATTAATGACATTTCAAATTCATTATGCATATCCTTTGCAAATTTCTTTCTTAACTTGTCATTAGTAATTCCAAAAGAAATATCATCAACATAAATTTCAATAAAATACTACCTTGAGTTACCTTGATGTAGAGTTTGTTGTCTGCGCTTCCTTTCCATAGTTCATAGGGAGTTTTTCCATTGTTGTTTATGAGCATTACTCTGTTTTGAATGTGAATTGTTGTATGAACTGCATGTGTCCAAAAAATATCTGTCAATTTGGAATCCATTAGCATTGTTCAAGCCATTTCCTGTGTAATTATCATCCATTATGATAATGTTCCTTTGTCTATGAACCACTCTCTGAACCAATCTATGAATCCATTCTCTTTTCCACTGTCATATATATGCTCAAACCAACTAGGTGTTCTTACAAATCCATCTCTTTCCATATTGTCCAAGACTCTACTTGCACAATTGTCCATAATGTTGACCCATTTATCACTATACTTACATGAAGTCTTGATTAATCTATCAAATTGTACTTCTACTAACTGACTGCTATGGATCTATCTTCTCAAAATCTACAAGCTGCTTGAAGGATGGTTCTTTCGTCTGTCACAGCTATCGTATAGACTCTCCATGTCTAATATTCATATTACCCAGGAGTCTCTAAGACGGATGTATCAGAATAATTCATTCTCTAATGTGTATTCATCATCATCTTCATTGCTATATTTATCATCATCTTCATTGGTAGATTCATCATCCTTTGAGCTTTGACTTCTTTCTTTCTGTCTGTGGATTCATCTTTCACTACAGTGCCTGAAAGTAAAATCTTTTGAACCTATTCCTTATTTACCTGTCCTTCTTTTCTTTCAGTTATTTTCCAAACCTTTCTGTATCTGACATATTTCTTTCTCTCTGTAGAATTTTCTTCATCTCGTTTTATTTCCAATCTTGCAATCTATGTCACCTCTTCTTTGTTCACATGTTCTTCATTTTTTCTTATCCATACTTTCTTATATCGGATATCAGTGCTCTATTTCATGGAAGTATCGATCGTGATTCTACAATCACTAGCTATGTGTCCATAGTTATGACATTTGTAACATTAAATTTTATGTGCGACCACATAAGCATTTCTTGCTTGAACATTTTTATAATCCCTGCAATCTGCAACCTTNNGATTTTGGTTGACCATGATTCTTCCTTTGTTTACTTCTCAATAACCCTTTCTATTTTCTTCATTTTTCTTTTCTGGAAACCTAAAGTGATTCTCTTCATTCTCTATAACTGATGTGGATGGTTTTGTCTCTTCAACGTTCTTGTTGAGATTAACGATTTTAGTTCTCAATGTGACAAATTTTTCTTCAAGCTTCTCAACCTCTTCTTCTTTCTTCATTATCTGAGACTTCATGACTTCTTCTGTTATTTTTTTTTCTTCAAGACGAATTTTTAATGTGATTGCTTCTTCTTCAAGTCATTTCTCTTCTTAACCAAACTATGCCTCAAGTTGGTTTAGATCGTTAGTTATTTCCTTAAGATGATCTATCAATATTTTCTCTCTCATTTCTTCTTCTTCCTTCTGTGTTGTTATGTTGGATTCCAAATACTGCTTTTGATATTCAAGATTTTCCTCGATCTTTATCGCTTCTTCTAGTTGAGTTCTTAAGTTCTCGATGACCTGTTGGGATTATTCAAAAATGTGAACACTTTCCTTTTGTTTCATCAATTCTTTCTTAAGTGACTTATTTTACTCTCTTAGTTCATCTAAAGCACTAATCAATTCTTCTTCATAATTGTCTTCCTTTTCAATTAGTTTTTCTATCTCATTTCCTTCATGGCATTATATTTCGAGATGTCAATTTTTTCACAATTAAATCAAAAAAACATACCTCTGGTGATTATGTACTCTTCATCTTCTGAATATGTTTGACATGGTGAACATAATTCTTCTTGATTTGTATCTGCATATTCTTTGGCATTTTCTAAATTTGCGATGGGTGAAGAATATATGTCATGTAACTTATCCCAAATTTCTTTTGTTGATGAACATTTACCAACCTTTTCTCTTACCGGATTAGGTAATCATTCCCAGATGAAATCCATTGCTATTTTTTATTCTTCTTCAATTCCTTTTTGGTTGCAGTCTTTTCCCTTTTTGAACTATCATATTTTGTAACAACTGATAGACAAATATAATGCCCCTATGCCTATAAACAACTTTCATCATTATGCTCCACATCTCATACTTAAAACAATTCTGACCATTAAACATTGGTACTCCATTCTCAGAATAATTTGTGATCTCCTTTCAGTGGTTAAATTGTTTCCTAAAGGAACATAATCTAATACCAATTGTTGGATTATTCAGAGGGGGGGTGAATCAATAATAGATCAATTTAATCATTTTTCACCATAAAATGCAAGTGTTATATCAATGTAGCATTATCATCAAATAGTTGCATAGTAAATAAACAATGAACAAATGAGAAATCAAACACATACACAACAC
>JASDQU010421382.1:121-10143 GCA_032191745.1 Picea mariana
CCTGTGAACATTGCTATCTGAATCAAGTGCTATTTCTGTTCAAGTGCTATTTCTGTTGCTATTTCGTATATCATTTCTGTGTATTGTGAAGATTATGTTGGATATTTCACTGTTATTCTGTTATTTCTAGCATTTCGTTTCTGTTCTGCATATTTTATATATCTGGTATCTTGCAGATTTCGCAACTTGCGAAGATGAGGGGTCTTGCCCTTGAGTTTCCCGGGTGCCAAAACGCTGACCAGCATCCACGTGTCCTCTACAAATGGATGGTCCAAGTAACTCACATGGATCTTTGGATCTACGGTCCCGATTCCTTCGCTACTTGTGAAGGTTAAAAGGGGTCAAGGCATTAACGTCGACGTTCCTTCCTCCAATGTAGCGGTCGTGACATACCTTAGATCCTTCGAAAGGATCTCGTCCGTTTATCTAGCAAATGTAAGGGTACTCTCTTTTGGTATTTTCAACTCGCTATCCTTCCTGAGCTTTGTCAGCTATGAAGGACTTGAGAGCTTTGTGCTCTTTCTCCTGGATTTGACTCTTAGAAGAGTCTTCATCACAACTATTGGGCTCCTTCATCAAGGGGTTCTAGGGTTCTATTTGGTCGCAGAGAGCCTGTGCATATCGGCACTACCTCTCATGAGATTAACAAACTCCATCCTCCAAGGGGCTCAGAACAACTAGATGATTAAACCATCGTACATTCAACTACACCTAAGGTCGATGAGCTCACGGTTCATGGCTCTAGCTTAAGACGCCACAGAACTCAAGAATTTATGAGAACAGATCATGTCCAACCCACATAATTCCTTACTTTCCTAATTATACAACCAAGCAGAGATAGAAGGGATACAGTATATCCATTAAGCATTCATTCACATTCCTGAAAGCATGCACAGTATAACCAATTCATACACAGTTACATATAAATTACACAGGGTAGGAAATCACTTATCTATTACAGGTTGTCACCAACCAACTGACTGTGGGTGTTCGTCCTTCCACCTAACCATAGGCTCAGAGGCATTCATTCTTATCACTCTGGCCACCCCCGTGCCAAGCCATGATATCACCGGGGAGTTCTCACAGTTTTCGAGGGTTCTCTCTGTTTCAACTTCTGTTCGGGTCCTATTTTCTGCAACTCGGAGCTTTCTCACTTGGTTGTGGCCTCGGCGAGGTTTTTCAAATGATCTTCGGCATCAATCTTGCGGCCTTCTGTTCATGATTCGCTGGAGAGATTTTCACCTCTCCCTTGCGAGCTTCCTCCCTTGTCTGGTGTCTCCCTCTCTTGTTGCCTCCATGTGTATAATTGTCACCTTCCTTCTGTCAGAAAGAATCTCGGGTCTGCCTGGTCTGTCAGACCCTACGATACTTTAGGATGACTTCCTACAGCTAGACCATGCTCCCATTCATGGGGGTGGTTGGTAGTTCAACCANGAGGTTTTTCAAATGATCTTCGGCATCAATCTTGCGGCCTTCTGTTCATGATTCGCTGGAGAGATTTTCACCTCTCCCTTGCGAGCTTCCTCCCTTGTCTGGTGTCTCCCTCTCTTGTTGCCTCCATGTGTATAATTGTCACCTTCCTTCTGTCAGAAAGAATATCGGGTCTGCCTGGTCTGTCAGACCCTACGATACTTTAGGATGACTTCCTACAGCTAGACCATGCTCCCATTCATGGGGGTGGTTGGTAGTTCAACCACCGGTCCTTGCCTCATTAGTTGATTTCTCTCCTTGGGATCCGAAGGAGGTTGTCATCCTCATCAAGGGAAATTTGGGGTTATTTGTCATAATGAACCCTCTCTTATAGTTTTCACATTCTTCCTCTAGTGACATCATGGCCAGTACTTTCAAGGCTTCACCCCCACAGTCAGTTATTGGCAACTCAAACAATAATACATTTACATTTTCCTCATGCATTAGCATGGAAATTCCTATTTTATGATAAATTACAAATTGGGGGAAACATGGTATTAAAATTCCCTCCCCCTAAAAGGAACACCATCCTCGATGTTCTTTCTCAAAACACCTGTCATGCCTTTCTCATTCAGCCACTTCAGAAATCTTTACCTTCATCCTCGGTCAGGTCCTCTTTTAGGATCTTAGTCTTCGTCATCTGCCTTCAACAATTCTTGGACAACAAGCACATTAATCACAATTTTGTGTGAAAACATCTGACTGTTGTTCAAAATTCAAAAGGAAAATTTCATAATCTTAGCACAATACTTATCTATGTAGTTTGTGGATTTGTATCCACATGGTAGTTTTTTTATCCATGCTCATCACTTTCCTTGACGTACCCATTGGGTGCATGATTCCAATTCAATAGTTCACAAGAGCTATCATGATTTCATTTTCCTTTCCAAGGTTTTTCCACACGGGAAACTACCCACTGTGTGCATGATCCCAACAGTTTACAATAATTATTAAGGTCTCCTCTTCCTTGCAGTCACTCATCCTTCAGGCCCAGGCTCAGGCATCCCCTTCACTGTTATACAGTCGCTCAAGCGATCCATCTTGCCCTGTCGAGGTTTTCTTGCACAGGAAAATTTTAGAGACTCTATCGAGCCTTACAGTCGAGGCATCCCTCAGAATTTCTCTGCGGAGGCATCCCTCTGGCTTGTGTTACCTGAACATAATTTATTTCAGGCGATCATGACTCATCACGGGGTTCTCATGGCTCAACAATAGCCTTTTTTTTGTTTTTCATCATCTTTAGCTTTGACGGCCTTCATCTGTTCTTTCTGGACATGTCTTTTCTTCTCACCTATATCACAGGTATACAAAATTCATGAGACATCATTAAAATTCTAACTTTCAAAATTTTATTGCAAATCTGTCGCCCACAGATTTTTCCAATTTCTTCTTTTATTTTTAGATTTGTTCCGCACAGGAACCAGATTCATAATTATGGGACTTTTCTTCCCATAATGGTTTGGCTCAGCAGGCAATCAGCCTTCCTTATGGGCTTACAATGCTTCCATATCCAAGACCCCTTTGCTTCCTGCACTTTCAACTTCAATCGGCCAAACAACTTGTTAGCTTTTCCATGCATATACATTTTATTGCACCTTTACAACATCGTCATAACATTTTTAGAATTGTACATACTTAACAATTAAATTACTTTCTCAAAAAGGAAATACCATTCCTTGTAGTTTGGCTTAGCAGGAAATCAGTCTTCCTTATGGACTTACAACACTTCCATGTCCAAGACCCTTTCCTCCTTGCAATTTCATTCTTTACACAGCCAAACAATTGTTAGTTTTTCGTGTACATTACTTTTTTCGAAAATCAAGTATACTAACAGTCCAGGTCATTTCATCTATTCAAGGATTCAAAGCGAAAGGATACATCATCCCTTACCTATGCATCATTCCATCCTACCAAATTTTCAAAATGTGATTCGGATATCAATTGATTTTAATGAATGTGCCAAGATTTGTGGCCACATTCATACCCAATGCACCCTTGCATTGATTTCAAGTTTGTCACACTTTATGACAGGTTCTTGGCCATGGTGTGTTGGAACTTAACCAACCTCTCCACCACATGGCCTATTTGTTTTCATTTATTCTTACAATAGGACCATGCTTCCTGCTATAGGTCGATCACGACCCCAAATCGGTATACTAGAACTCAAAGTTTCACATGAATGCTTTTAAGCACTCCTTGATTGGTCAATACATTCATGACATATCGGTTCATGAATTCTTCCAAGGGTTACAAACAATGTTTACTACCAGAGGTTCATACCTCCATCATTCAGGTTCTCCTTCCTGAGTCATACCTTACTTGGATATCCAAGGCATACCACTGTGTTTCAAAATTCATGCATAACACTAAGGCAATAAAATATTTCAGAAGGGGTTCCTACCAAATCCCTTCATACCTTGTGCCACATAGGCACAAATATCTTTATACCGGTTCTTGGCTACTAGCACTCTCTCTCTGATATTATCCCATCAGTGGTGCTCCATGGGGACTTTTAAAGTCCCTTCAATAATCGTTCCACAAGAACCTTCTCATAGTCATCCTTTGATTGAGATTGCTCATTATTGGCAATTGTCTTTCTTGATAGTTCCAATCGTATTTATTTCTACACGTGACATACACCATAAGAACATTAGTCGTCATGTAAATTAAAATGCAATTACCATATCATTAAATTAATAAAATATTTTAAGACATGTCTCAACATCTATGTATGTACTTCATCACACTGTCCTTAATGTTTTCATGAGTGCAACACAACAGTTCTCAATCATTTTCACATCATTACTACGGTGTCAAAACATTTTCATTCATCAACGTATTAGCTTCATCATCCCATAGAAAAACATAATACACAGGAAGGAAAGAATTGAGGGCTCTCCCCTTCTTCAAATTTTTTCTACATCGCCTGGGAATTTTCAGCCCAGTCGAGTTATCTCTAAGGTTTCATTGCATTTTCTTAATCATGGCCTCAACCAAGCTTAAGCAGTTAAACATACTCATTTATCCATTTAATCATACTCAGGGGGTTTACTTTCCCTTTAGCAATTATACCGGTTTCCACGACTGTTCTTTTAATCCTACGACTCTGCTAAACAATTTAGGGTTCTTAGGGTGAGGAAAGTGTTCCTCCTTTTCCTTATGCAATCTACTTCTTACTATGGTCTTCCTGCTCTTTTTCCCTAAGCAGTCTTGGTTAGGTCTCGCCCTAACTTGTTTTTTGGAATATAGCAGCATGCTTTAACAACAAACTTTTGTTCATAATGGATCATGAACATCTGCATCTTGCACACTACCATTCGGTTATCAGAATTGGTCAATATTCAGTTGTTAGTCTTCTATTCATCACATGATACATTAAAAATGCAATCCAGGATTCTTATATATAGATAGGCCTTGCAGCCCATTGTCCAACCTTCAACAATTATCAGGGTTGTGGCTCTGTTCTTCTGACAAAGTCCTTACATAGTTCCTCCATCGGGAAATCATTCGGCATGCAACTCCCTTGTTGCATATCCATCACTATCTGTGATGGCCTCAAGCTTGAATTAGCTTCAGCTTGTTAATAAGCATTCTTTAAGGGACATAGAAATACCTTTCTGGTATGTATTCTAGATTATGCATCAGCACGTGTTCTAGGTTTTTGCTAACTTACATCCACGATGTACTTAGAGATACTCATAATCGTAAGCATGTGGGCAGTTGCCATAGGTATATTTTATAGCCCACATGCATCTTTACTGTTAAGATCACTCAATTTAGATTCATTCACAATCCTTCTCATGGGATGCTCAAAGGTGTAATCATTTGTCTCTTATTATGACAAGAGAGAATCTTTGCTCATTTACCCTTTCATCTAATTATATTAGTACTTCCTAAGGAAATGGAATACATTCCCCTTGGGCTATTATTTGGAACAGAACTTTCATGACTCCCCAGAATGGAGTCAGCTATGCCTCCATAGTATTCATTTAATCTGGACAAGAGCAATACTTGCTTCACATTTCACTCATCAAGGAAATCATATTAGGCCTCTAGTATACTTATACTTTTACATCATACATGTGCATTACTTGCATGTTTAATATTATTCATACCTTACCGGTATTAATATCAGGCTTCCTATTATGAAGCTTCACAATGCATTAAACTCATGCACTCAAGTACAATTGAACACAACTAAATATTCATCATACTAATTCACGCCTTCTCCTCACGCGACCACCGACGGTGACCACGATCCGAACTAAAAGGCGCTTCGGGTTTCACGATTTTGGGATTCATGTTGCAAGGAACTCTAGTTCCTTGATCCCCGAAATCCGAAAACCCGAAAGACCGAGGCTAAGGTTTTCTTGGCTCTTTTATTCACATGACCCTTCGCTCTGAACCTGGGGTACACTGTTTCCCAAAGTTATGATCCACGAGGGTCCTGCAACCTGGATCCATGGTCCAGATCTCTCTGCCAATCAACGGTCTTGATTGAATCGATGATTTACCTTGCGCGACTTTGGGAAAGTCTTCGCTTCTATTTTCCCAATAGCCGAAACCTCGAAGCTCTAGATCAACGACTCTCGTTGATTCCAATCTAACAGATACTATTCCTCCTGAGTTTGTGAGTGATGAGAGGTTATCATCCTTATCTTTTTCGTTGATCTACTAGATCTAATGGTTCACGGAATTTCAGTATTCCTCCCTCCGAGAATTCCACCGTCCGTTCAGATTTTCAATGACTTCCAGCCACGAACTTGGCATCAACTCTTCTGGAATCATCCTCTGTTTTCAACCTATGGAGCTTTCAAACTTTAACACAAGCTTGTTTCTAAATGCACTCCATGTGCTCTATATGCACACTCGGCATACGAAATTTCCCACTATCTCTTCTGAGATTTTAAGTTACTTACAGGACTAATCTCATAGTCATAACTCATACGGATGTTACCCTCTCTTTATGGGAACAACCAACAAGGGTCACTCTTGGGAATTAGCAACAGTCCCAAAGGACTCCTCTTAATCTTGTTTAAACAGATTATACGTGTTGTTGATTCTAACCATTATAGGCCAGGTAATCTAACCATACATATTTTCATCAATCCTCTCAATCGTGAGGGATTATATGCTCAAGGTTTAGTCTTTTAATAATGCAGTAATTATAACTTTCTAAGGATCCTACCATTCCTTACCAGATTTCCTAAACCATGAAGGAGTTCTTCATGAGGATCTTAATTCTTACCTAACTAGCCATCTCAATCACAAGAGACTCTACCTGCTTTAGTAGGTATCCATCGTCACACTATAACAGAACAACTCAGTTCATGTCCCTTGTCTAGCTCGTGCAGCTTCATAGCACAATTTATTCCACCTCTGTTATTCACACTCAGGTCTTATCAGTAATATTGGTCATTGCAGCCCTACTCCTACAAGAGTAGTTATTATTTTGACAAAGGAACAATATAATTCCTTTGCTGGAATTTCGTAGAAATTCCCAAATTACAGTTTCATTCTACAGTCCTTCACCTCAAGGAGTAAATGCAGATAACAACATCTCCTCACGTGGCTCGTACATGAGCCCAAGTAGGCCAAGTGTTGTAACCATGCTCTGATACCATTTTGTCAGACACCCACTACGGCATAATAGATTTTTCGCCTTTTTCTTTCTCCTTCTTTATCGAGGGACAGAGTCCCCGAATGATCTAAAAATGAAGAAAACTTGTATTCTTGAAAATATTTGCAAGATAAAATTTTATGTGTTAAAATGCAAATGGATCAAATTTGCAACACAACTTTAATAGGATTTACTCATTCAAGATGCATATAAACAGCAGCAAAATTAGTGAACAGAAAACACATAACACAGCAAATGATAAAGGAGTTCACCCCTCTCTTGGGCTACATCTCCTGGTCCAGCTTCCAATGGATCATTTGTATTATTTGCTCAAAGTGCTCAAAAATGTGCATTACAATGCTCAAAATGCCAAATAGACTGCTACAATGGCTTCAGAACGTCCAAAAACCCCTAGCTGGGATTTTTCGACACCTCGTTTGGCCAAAAATTGAAGAAGATAGGCTTCCTAGAAGTCCCCCCTTCAAGCTTGTTGTCTCTACATCTACAAAATGCACCCCTCTTGGCTCAACCTAGCCCACATGCATATTTAAGCATAAAAACTTAGCACCAGGTGCAACTGCGCGAACCGTGCAAACTGTAGGATGGTAATGGGCACACCTAGCCCATAACCGTCAAGGGCAAGGTCATATGACCCATGTGACCGCGCGTTTTAAAAATAAGGGCCAAGAGTTTACATAACCGTTTGAACCGAATTTAAATCCAAACCAAACGCATACCTGCGTGCGCGTCATGGTACAACAATGGTCATATGGCAACAAATATGTGACCGCGGGCTATGTTAAAACATATACACATGCCCGTGGTCATATTACAACACATACGACCGCGGTTTAGTTTTGAATGTGCGTGCAAAGGTTTTAAACCGTGGCCATATTGCAATATAACATAACCACGGGCTAGGGCTAGGCCCCATCCCGACCCCCCGCCCAAACATACAAATTTTGAATTCAAATAAAATCTGCACCATATAGTGTTAAGAAACACTATGGTGGCACGTTGGTTGGTGGTCTTTGCCAAAGCTTTGCACATGGGTGGAGGTCACGGGGTCGAATCCGGTTGACTCCAAATAAATTTTAAACCAATAAATAGGGGACACGTGGCGGCCATTGATTGGGCCACGTATCGCCATTCCATTCGCTGCAAACAAGCCATGTCACCTACCAACTATACAAATAGTTGCCTGCCATGTGTCGTACGGCCTACCACGTCAGTGTCCGTACGGACTGTACGGACTATACAGTCAGCACCCCTTTGTTTGCCTATTTGTCATTTTGAACAGAACGTGATATCTCTCGCTCCCGATGTTCGTTTGAACCCAAAAAAGTTGCGTTGGGTTTGTAACAATGAGGCCTACGCTTCCGTTCAATTTGAAGTGATTCCGAGCACTTTGAATTTTTGAGCAAAATTTGATCCCCTGATCACACCTCCCCATTGGAAAGATTTTGGACCTCCAAAACACTATTTTCAGTCTATCTGAAGATGAGGGTATAGCTCCCTCACCTTTCCAACCTCAATCCACTTGGCTTTGCTTGAATTTGTACCTTTAAGACCAACTCGAAGATACTCCACATTTCCTCGTTTTGAAGTTCGCATTCTCCTGTCAAGGATGGTGTCTTCATGCAGTTCTGTAATATATTCTGGGGAAAAATCATCTATAGAAGGAATCTGAACATGCTCTCCTTTATCATCAATCAAAGGAGGCTCATACAATTTCAAATTCTCAACATTAACAACTGCATACATTTGCATATAAGGAGGCAAATCTAAACGAAAGGCATTGTTACCAATCTTGTCGATAATCTTGAAAGGACCATATCGAATTGGTTTCAATTTCTTAACTTCTCCTTTAAGCCTCTCCTTACTGATGTAAAGCCAAACTTCATCTCCAACTTGGAAACTGTGATTAACACGATGCTTGTCATGTCTCGTCTTGTACTTGGCTTGACTCTTTTCCAACTGCTCTTGCACCATTTGATGTATTGACTAAATTTGTTCAATGAACTTTTTTGCCCTATCAATGTCATATTGACCATCAATAGAAATATCCTTCCCAAAGATAAAATCTAAAAGAGATTTGGGCAAATAGCCAAAACATGCTTCAAATGGCGACATTTGAGTTGAAGAGTGCTTAGCTCAATTATAAGCATGTTGAATGTAGTGTAAATGCTCATCCCAAAGTTTAGGATGCTTGCTGCAATAAGCACGAAGAAGATGCACCACTATTCAATTTACCACTTATGTCTGACCATTTGTTTGCGGATGAAAAGTTGTGCTTTTTCTCATTTTGGTGTCCATGAGTGCCCATAAACTCGACCAAAAAATTCCAACAAATCGAGAATCCCGATCAGAAATAATGGATTTAGGCAATCCAAAATGCACCCAAACATTTTGAAAAAACATTTGTGTCGTTTGCTCAGCTGTAACCTACTTCGTACAAGGCATCAAAATACACATTTTTCTAAATTGATCAACCACAACATAAAGATAATCATGATTTCGTCTAGACATAGGTAGAACTCCTACAAAGTCCATGAAAATACTTTCCCAAGGACGAGAAGGAACCGGAAGTGGAGTATACAGACCCAACTTTCAATTGCTAGGTTTACTTGTGGCACATAATGTACATCCTCGAACATATCTTGAAACACTTTCATTCATTTTAGGCCAGTAGCAGTATCTTTGCAAATTAGCCATTGTCTTGCCTACACCAAAATGACCAGCAATAAGAGAAGAATGGGCTTCTCTTATGATGTTTATTCTTTCTCCATATGGAATACATAGCTTGCCAAGATGATACAAAAGATTATCATGCACATGGTAATCCAATTCCTCAACATGGTTAGAATGACACAAAGTCTCATATACTTCTTTAAAATCAGTATCCAAAGCATATTGCTCAACATAACTTTCA
>JASDQU010421386.1:0-10143 GCA_032191745.1 Picea mariana
TTCACATATTCCTACACATGATAAATCTCACACATTTTTGAGATATATGAAAACATGTCAATTTTCTAATATTTAATCACAAATTCCCTTTTAATACTAAAATAAATGATTTGGAAAATAATAAGGTTTAACCCATATTTAATTATGAAAATGGTATCATGAAAGGTTAATGGGGTGATGAAATGTGAAGACTAGTGAAGGGAAAGGTGGATAGAAAGACGACATTTCTGAGTCCCAACACTCCCCTAAGATCATGCCTTGACCATCTATTTGAATCCAACCACCTTCAGGAATTGAGGGATTCTTCCCTTATTTGCCTCAACAAACCCAGAATTTGATAAAAAAAAGGGTAGCACTCCCCCAAAAGGGTGCACAGGGAACTCAAGCACTCCCCCAAAGAGGCTCAAGGAGTGCCAGCAGTCCCTGACAGTGGGTAGGGGAGCGCTCCTCTCCAAAATCCATTTTTTTGTGGTTTTCTCAATGTCAAAAGGTTTGTACTCCCTGTCAAGTGACTTCTCTTCTTCAAAACTAGTATTCGGGGTGTCTCAAGTGTCTTTGTGATGTCATTAGAGGAACGACCTAGGCAAGGTGGTAGTATATTGTTTGTGACACTTAAAACACTTGTAGTTAAGATGCGACACTTGCAGAAAAGATGCGACACTTGCAGAAAAGATGCGACACTTACAACACTTGTAATGACGACACTTGCGACACTATCGAAGTGAATAATTTTGAGGTGTAATAGAATTCCCCCCAAAGTGTGAAGTTAGAAGACGATGATGACTGAAGTACTTTGTATACTTTTTCGAGCAAGGGTATGGACGCAAAGAAACCGGAAAAATCTGCACACAACCATCAAACAAATATTATGACATGTTTCAAAACCCAAGGTAGGCATACCTATGCTTGAGTGATAAAGACTTTTTAGGTATGGCCGCCACAAAATAAACTGTGGATCCATGATTATATTGACAAAATGGTACAGCCACTGTAGATACAATGTGGATCTATACACCTATGACCTAAATTGATCGTAGCCATGAAGAATACACAGTGGATCTATGAGATGACAAGACATAGCCATGACCAATACAAAGTGGATCTATGTAACAGTATATGTGTCATAGTTCAAAAGAACTCCTTCACAACCTGGGCAAAGTATACATAAGAGTGAAAACTCAACCCAGGGTCTTCTTACCGATCCTGATGTAGTACGAATCTAACCATGTGAATAGATGTCCTGATGTCGAACATGGCAGAAACCACTTGATTACTGGTCAATGATGTAAACTGTTAACAAGCGCAAGGGAGATCACCATTGATGTCAATGATTCCCAAGGTACTCTAGTACATTCCAATGAATGTGAATGAATGAGATGAATTCGGACATCTGTGAAATCATCCAATCAGAGGTCAATGATTTAAAACCACTGTCGAACGCGAGGAGGCCTGCCATTGAGTCATGCAGGTCCCAAGGTACTAATTGGTTTCTAATTCTAGTTCCCGGATAATGTGATGAAGTCGATAGGAATAGACTCGTCGAAGGAGGGCCTTGATGTATCCCCCATCAATGACATGAAACTGACACATAGATTTAATTGGTAGATCAAATAAACATGGACTGACACAGGTATTGAAACAAGATATTTTTGATGGTTGACTCTCGAGGCAGATACTTCCCTTGAACACTGAGGCACAACAGTAGAAACTTGACATGGACCAAAACATGATAATGCAATGGATACGATGAATTTCTTCGGTTGACCCAAAGGAGTAAAAGAAACTCAGAGGATTGGCTTAGTGCAGAGGTTCAGTGGATTAAAATGCGTGAAAAGACAAAGTGTCATTTTCAAGGGTGACCATAAGAGTTATTGGTAGTGTTCTCAAAAAAATGCTTGGCTTGCTTCTTTCAATTTTCCCCCCATTTAGATAGATGAGTATTTCTTTTTAATTTCACGAGCTCAAGGAGGGTAACCCACGCTCGATATGACTCACCTTCGATAAGTCCCTTTTCCTTTGTTTAGTGAACTGGAAGGAGTAAGGGTTTGATCCCATATGGGCCCTTCAATGTATGACTATTTAACGAGTCCAGAGAAGGTAAAATCGGTGGTTTTTCATATTTAGAGAGTCTGAAAACAACTTAAAGACGACTCCAATGTTGTCCTTTTTCATAATATTAGTCTCGCGAGGCCGAAAAAGAGATAAATTATCACTCAAAAGACACCCTTTCAAACCTTTTAACGAGTGGGAAAGGAAGCAATATCACTCGGCAATCTTTTCATGTTTAGAGAGTCTAAAAAGAGCTCAAAGATGACTCCAAGGGGTTCCTTTTTCGTTTAACCATGCGGGTCCGAAAAAGAAATAAAATTTTACCTGGTTGCATTCTCATGTATTTACGAGCACAAGCAAGAACCAAGACTAAGCTCGGTATGACCCCATCTTGAAAGTTGGGGGATTAACTCCAAAATGATCATCAAAGGCTGGAGACATGCCCTCCAAGCTTCAATTCATTCACCGACTTTGAGGTTTTCACCAATTTCTCTACTAGATGGATAAAAAGGATAAGAGTGGATGAAATGAAGGTTTAAGAGAGGTGATTGTTTCATTTTTTAACAAGCTTGACATAGGAAAAGAACTTTTCTCAGGGCTCGGGGTTCAATCACTAGATTGTTGTTTCATTTTTTAACGATCTTTCTACAGAGAGGAAAACTATGCTCAAAGATTATGTTTCATTTTTTAACGAGCTTGCTACAGAGTAGAGAAACTATGCTTATGACCTCCGTTTCATTTTTTAACGAGCTTACTATAGAGAAGAAAAACTATGCTCGTAGACTCTTCTTGATCATGGTCTGGAAAGACACCATGTCAAGGGACAAAACTCGATCATGGCTTCCAAAAGATCTTCACTGGATGGAAGAAAATCACTCTGGAAGGAACACATGTCGAGGGTCGTGATAGGGGTAAGGAGATCAGGCTCCAATAGCCCTACCGAAGAGATCACCATGTCAACTATCAGATCCAAATCATTGGAAGTCGAAGGCATGGGAGACAATAGAAAATCGACATCAGGAGGGGAGATAGAGTGTATATCTTCCTGAATTTCTTCATGAGGGGGAATAAAAAAGGATCGATGATGGTTATCATCCTGAGGTAGCTCGTCAATGCTCAACATTTCCATAATAGATTCATCCGAGGGAAAAATTGGAGAAATGTAGTCGATTGTAGACAACAAGGAACTCAACCGTGATAGCATCGAGGAATTATCGGGCGCCAATAGATGTTGGTCATCCAAAGAGGGAGAATCAGATTGGATAGAAATGTATGAGGTTTCGGCTGAACTAAGTGGCATGGTGTCACCTAGTGCATCGAATTCTAAAGGACTAGATACAATCCAAGGGTCAGATGATTCTAAAGATTGATAAGTGACGGTCGAAATCATATCGATGGTGGAAATATGATGTGTAGTCAGTGGAAGTGGTGTAGGGAAGGTACCCATAAGGCTAGAATATTTCAGTAAGCCAACACCAATGCTTTCATACATGATCTTGTGGTCCCCCAAGAAAGGAATGTTGTTGGTAGCGGGAGCGCGAGCATCGGTTGTGCATAAATCTAACTGATCAATAGTGACAATTTTTCCCTGATGAGGAAATTGTACACATTGAAAGACAGGTGAGGCAACGGTATTCATAGCATAAAACCAACTTCTTCCAAGAAACAAGTTGTAATCGAGGGGAGCATCGACCACCTCGACATCAACAGTGACAGCTTTTCCACCCAATTGGATGGGCATGGACTGTAAAATCCCATGGGGATGAAAACCTCACCCATCTAATGCGCGTAACATCATTGGGGATTTATTAAGTGTGGGTGATTTTAAACCTTTCCAACATGCTAAAGACATGACACAAGTTGAGGCTCCCTCATCCAGAATAGTTCGGTGGATTTGTTGATTCTAAAAAACAATATCAACTTGGAAAGCAAGTTGGTGAGAGAGTCGAGACATATAATTGTCCAGGTTAAACATGATATGGTTGAATGACTCAAGATCAACAACAGAAATAGCGTCCAAGAGAATTCTACGTTGACTGGGGCAATGTTGTAGAACTTCTAACGCAAACATAGCACGCGGTGATGAGCCAAATCTTCAACAATGTTGTAGTTCTGGGTGGCACGTGAACTAGTATTAAAGGTAACTTTGTGGATAGTGCTCTTAGGAGGGCGTAAGATAGAGTCAAACGTAGGTTTCTCAATCTGAAGTGGTCCAGACAGAGAATTAACTGATGGAGGACTAACGGAGGACGGTGATGGATCCGATAAAGTACCAGTACCGTTAGTAACCTTTTCTTTGTTAGGGTTACCTGGTGTATCATATGTCTTAGAGACAGCGTTCAAATTAATCTCATTAAACATATAAATATGTGCACTTGTCGAGGCCTCATCATGAGGATGGCTAGAACTGCCCCCACGAGAGGGGGTTTGAGCAACCATGGACTGTTGTTGTGGAAAAGGCTGAGTAAGCATAGCGGATTGTGAATTTCCCTGGAAAATTTTAGCCACTTCATTGTGATGTGGACAGTCTCGAGTGTAGTGATTGTCACCACAAATGATACACGGGAATTTCAACTTTCGTTGTGGTTTCTTTTCGGTAGTAGGTCTATGAGTTTGATTTTTTGGTTGTTCATTGTTATTAGTATTTTTTGATTTATTTTTTTTCTTCTTCTTACTTCCGGATTGTTGTGAAGATGTAGATTGAACTGCATTCACCTCAGATATCTAATTTTGGGGGGAGGTAGAGGAGAGTGTGGTCGATTCGGAAGTAGATTGAGTTTTGACGGAACCGATAACACTGTCTGCATGAGATGAGGATGATGGATTGGATGGATCGGTATTAGCTCGAGCAGCATTTGGAAGAAAATCATACAGAGTAACAGATTGTGAATAAACCAAATCTAAGTATTGAGCCCAAGCAATGGTTTCTTCCTCGCTGATCGCACCACCCATAGAGACATCGCGAGCAATCGGGGGTAAAAGTGATTTAGTGAACCATTTTTCCAATAATATGTCAGGAATGATTACCTTGATCATCCTTCATCGTCGTCTCCACTCATGAATATGGTCAGAGATATGCACAGAGCCAGTTTGACGAAGGGATGTCAAGAGTTCAGTACCCGTCTCGTAGTGAATATGTAGTTGAAAGTGCGTGAGGAAAGACATGGCAAGGGAGTTGAAATCATGAAAAGAAGCACATGGTAGTTCAATATACTACTTTTTTGCTGAGCCCGTAAGTGTTCGTTGGAAAAGACACAAACATATAGAATCATCCATGAGGGAGTTTGATGAACACCACAAATGAAAAGTCATCACATGGTTATTTGGATCTTCGCCAGATTTTCCATCAAATTTTGGACTATCAAAAGGAAGTTTAGTTGGAATAATTGGCCAAACCGGTGAATGAAAATAAGGATCATTAGTTAACCAAAACAAGTCTAGAAGATCCAGAGTCACAAGGAAAGGTAGTTGTCGGTTAATTTGCAGATGATACCAGTGTGGCATAGGAACACCAGTAGGACCATAAACTGGGTTAGGTGGATAGTTGTAACCAGTATGTCCTCCTACATACAGTTGTTGCTGACCAGGATAAACAGGATTTGATGATGGATAAGAAACATTGGTGGTGATTTGCTTCCCCGGAAAGAGGATGAACAGTATTCCCTTGAGGAGGGTAAGGAGTATATCTCAGAGGCAGATACACATTAGGCTCATGGGGAGGATAATTTTGTTGTCCTTGAGGACTCCAGGTGGTGTTTGGGATTCTGCCCAAATAAGGTTGTCCATAAGATGGTCTGAAAGGAATAGGATGTGATACTCCTCCTTGTGGGTTATGATAAGAGTTCCCCCCAACATGGGGTTGGGGAAATTTTCGTCCGGAAGATACTCCCCAGGATTGTGAAGGATTTCAAGCAAACAAAGTTTTCCCCCCAGTTAGTGGTGGATTAACGACCGGGGTATGACTGGCAAAGGGAGGTTGCCCTCCGGGAAGAACATGAAAAGGGGACTGTCCTCCGAGAGGGGTAGGCCCACCATAGGATGTTAGTCTTCTAGGAGGGACGGGTCCTCTATATGGTGGTTTCCCTCCAGTCGGTTGTATTTGGTTGGTAAGGGTCTACATTCTCTAGAGAAAAGATGTCCCAGCAGGATCGTGCGAAACATGTGGAGTTGTAGAGTGAAAGTTTGTAAAACCAGGGGTAGGGATCGAAGTGCCTTGGGAATAAGTAGAGGTGATGATTCCAGCATTAGGATAGACTTATGTTGACCCAATAGTAGGGTTAATGACCTAATCAATGGGGTGATTCATCGTTTGACCAGATGGCCCACTTTCAACAGGAGGATCGTGAGGATTAAAGGGTTGTCCAAAGGATTCAAAATGCTCATAGAGATCGCATCCTGATGAAGTCCTCCATACAGAACGAGCAGGTGTGGGATTTGTATCTACTGCAGTGGTAGGATGAACAGGAGTCCTATACTCATCACCAAAGGTTGGTTCTATGGATCCCATATATATTTCAGTAAAATCTCTCTCAGGTAACTGTGGAACCTCTTCGTCTATGACGTTCCCAAGGGAGTCTAAATGAAGCAAAAGTGGTTCGAGAGGGGTTACTAACACAGATGTAGTGTGAGGAGTGGGATTCTCAACCGTGACCAAAGCACCTTCTAAATTGTCTAACGGAGGAGCAACAACACTCCCAGCGTTAGATTGATTTTCTACCTCTCCACCATAGTTTTCTTCTGGAGGGTTAGGAGGTAAAGGTTGGTAGCCTTCTGGAGGCAGCCCTTGCATCTTATGTGATCGGCGAAGACCTTTTGTTTAGTTCTAATTGATGATGTCAATCAGAGTTTAATTTAATGTCAACCCGGGAAGGTAAACTTAGAAGCGCTATATAGATCTAGAAAGATTCAACTACCTAAAGGAGGGTTTATGTTTGCCTGAGATTCTAATCCCCTTACAAGGACTCAACTCACAGAATATCTTACACACACTAAAATCTGTTATCTAATTCCTAAGATTCGTTGGAAACTCCAGTCCCCTTACAAGGACTCAACTCACAAAGTCTCATTCAAATCAATCATATCCTAGATCTAACAATTGTCAAGATCCTAAGGTTCTCTTACAAGAACACTTTCAAATAAGATCCTTCCAGTATTAGAACATTTAACAAAACTTTAAAAGTTGAAATCAAACAAAAACATAAATTAAGCTATACCTAAAATAAGCAAATCAGCATGCAAGTGAGGCCATGGGGGCCCTCCATAACTCCACAAGCACACCTCTTCAAAGGAGACTCGGATGTAGAAGCAAAATCGAAGTATAATTATGTATTTCAAAATGTCCATTACAAACCAATTCTAAGATTACAACTCTCTCTAATTCTAAGATTACAAACTTCAAGATTCCCAATGGAGGAGATTGTACTCCTATTTATACAATGGGATGAGTAACAAACTCATAAATGTGATCCACTAATCTCTCTTTAGTTCCATACATCTCTCCACCATCTACACACATAACCCTCTTTTGTTCTTGATCTTCTCCATGAGATCCATGATATCCTCCATGATCTTCTCAATAATCTCTCCATGATCTCCTCAAATTCGAATTTGAACATAGAGTGCCACATAAAGGTGTCTTGGAAGCTTCCTTGGAACCTACACATGTCACAAAAACAATCCACTTTCCATATATGAAGTAAAATATATTATTTTCTAATATTTAATCAAGAATTTCTCTTAAAAATGCTTAAAAATAAATAATATTTGGAAAATATAAATGAGACCCATTAATGGTGAACAATAAGGAAAATGAAGTGACATGGTGGTGAATAATGAGTGATATAATGGAAGCATAGGTGAAAAATGTATGGTAATGAGTGATATTTGTATGACGTTTTGAAGCCCAAACACCTTTATTGTCTACAGGCTCAATTTTGGAGAATAACAGTACACGTTGAAAATATAGGGCCAACTAACAAAAAGAAACAGCATACGCTAATAAAATATAGGAATCAAAACCAAGCAAACAAGACTTCTCTCAATGATCGTACTAGTTGGTGATGAAATCCAACGTCATGTGACCAAGTCAAGAAGGGGCTAGGATATGGTGGAGAAATTACAATGGCGACCTTCTTAATGGACTTTCACCTTGGTGCGAGCTTCCACGCAGTAATTGTGGATTTACCCTCCAAGGAGCCCGAGTGAGTTTGACCAATGTTTGTTCTAGGTATGGTGAGACTTCCCTTCACCGTCACCTTGTGTAAGTACCTAAGGATTATGGAAACTAAGGACACCAACTCACAGTCAGCCCCTGGGCGGGTACAGTCAACAGTCTGATCCAAACGTATGGGCAGGATAACAAGTCCGAAATCAATTCGAGAGGCTCCCACACATAATCATGGGCATACCTTCAAGTGGCACCCCAATATACGATCTGACCACTACAAACAGTTGAACCACGGAGGGATAATCTCCGTAAATCTCCCGAATGCGACCTCATGCATAACCCCTATGTCAGAGGGGGACCCCAGAAAGTCTATACGATAATTGGTTTGACTCTCCCTATCTCAAGATGCTAATGTTTGTTTTGAAAAACTTTGGAGAGTTGTACTCACAGCCTAATCCAAAGTGCTAATCCTAGTCTAATGTTGGTGGAAGATCCTAAAAACAAAAATTTCTAGATAATTTTTAATTAGCATTGATTTTATGGTTGTTCTTTACTCAAAGGGTGTATGACAATGAAATTGATGGTATGATGACTCAATTCCCAAAAATACACAAGAAGATGATAATAAATTGTTTCTTTCGATGAATGGCTATTTAAGGGAAAGAGAGAAAGTTGTTTTCACTATCAAACACTAATATGTAATGTCCTCAATCAATTTGTTTCACATTCAAATCCGATGCAATGCTAAAAATTTCAGAAATGCCTTCTAATATTCAATCCAATCACTAAAATTTGTCCTTTTGTTTATATGTGAATGATAATCAAATGCAATACTTCTAAATGTCAATTAGAGTTCAGAATTAAACAATGAGAAGCAAACCTCACACAAAACAAAAAATGCACTCTCATTGTGAATAAACAAGAAGGACAAAAAAGACCAAATTTGCAAACAAGAACCAAAAAACCTCAAACAAAAGAGAAAATATGGAAATATGACCTCAAAGATCAAATGAAAGGGTTCATAGACCTTTGGATTTCCTCACAAAAAATTTCACTCAGTCAAATAAAGGAGAAGAAAACAACAAGTTAACTCTAGGTCAACAAAGACAAAGAGTGGCTTCAAGGCAAGGAAAGAAAATCTCAAAATCCCAAACAAAAGAGGATGAATTCTCAGAAATAAGGGTGTTTGAAATCCAATATCAAGATGGACTGAGACTATGGGACCCTGAGAAAAAACAAAAACCAAGAAATAGCTTCAGAAGATGAAAATTATGGAGAATTTCTCACAAAAATGGGGTAGCGCTCTGGTGTAAGGGGAACCAGAGCATTCCAGCACTCTGTGTAAGGCTAAAGGGGAGTGCTAGCACACTGACAGCAATAGGAGGGGAGCGCTCTGCTCCAAAAACTCAGAAAAAAGACTAGAAACTCAAAAAATGAAGGAAATTCAATCAATTAGGGTGATCCTGATGACATAAAGAGGAAATCAAACAAATCTAAGAATAAAAAATAAAATGCGGAGAAGATCAAATCATTGGGAAAAGTGCCAAAATAAGATTTGGGAATGAAAACCAAAATCAAATATCCTCCCCAGTGGAGTCACCAATTTTTGTTGTAGGTGAATCCCCCTGTGGACAAGTGGATTCCCTCTTGGTCTCTAGACTCCTAAGGCCAAGACAGAAAAGTGCTTACCATGGAAACAGACTTCCTTTTAGATCTAATCAAGCTAATGAATGAATGAGAAGGAGAAAGATGTGTAACTTATCAACGGCGTTTGTCCCTGCAAATTCCAGGCTGAGCTTCGATCCTGAGCTCCCTCATAGGTCATGTAGGACAAACAAAGATACAATGTGTTAGAAAAACAAGACCGCGAAGAAATAAAATAAAACAAATGCAGAAACAAAACACAGAAGACACACAATACAAGAGAG